>OY992880.1:130614565-130623513 GCA_963921405.1 Cepaea hortensis | reverse complement strand
CCGCTATACACAAAAATGTGCCGCTGGTCACATGATGTCTACTTCCTTTTGACTACATAATTAATGTTTGTGGAATATCATTGTATTCTCGGTAGTGTAGTGGTTAGTATCTCCGCCTGTCACGCGTGAGACTTGGGTTTGACTCCCCGCCAACAAGAGTAATCAAGACTGAAAGAGGCAGTCATCAATTTCTGACCACATGATAACAGCCAACAAGAGTAATCTAGACTGAAAGAGGCAGTCATCAATTTCTGACCACATGAGAACAGCCAACAAGAGTAATCTAGACTGAAAGAGGCAGTCATCAATTTCTGACCACATGAGAACAGCCAACAAGAGTAATCTAGACTGAAAGAGGCAGTCATCAATTTCTGACCACATGAGAACAGCCAACAAGAGTAATCTAGACTGAAAGAGGCAGTCATCAATTTCTGACCACATGAGAACAGCCAACAAGAGTAATCTAGACTGAAAGAGGCAGTCATCAATTTCTGACCACATGAGAACAGCCAACAAGAGTAATCTAGACTGAAAGAGGCAGTCATCAATTTCTGACCACATGAGAACAGCCAACAAGAGTAATCTAGACCGAAAGAAGCAGTCATCAATTTCTGGCCAATGAGAACAGCCAACAAGAGTAATCTAGACTGAAAGAGGCAGTCATCAATTTCTGACCACATGATAACAGCCAACAAGAGTAATCTAGACTGAAAGAGGCAGTCATCAATTTCTGACCACATGAGAACAGCCAACAAGAGTAATCTAGACTGAAAGAGGCAGTCATCAATTTCTGACCACATGATAACAGCCAACAAGAGTAATCTAGACTGAAAGAGGCAGTCATCAATTTCTGACCACATGATAACAGCCAACAAGAGTAATCCAGACTGAAAGAGGCAGTCATCAATTTCTGACCACATGAGAACAGCCAACAAGAGTAATCTAGACTGAAAGAGGCAGTCATCAATTTCTGACCACATGAGAACAGCCAACAAGAGTAATCTAGACTGAAAGAGGCAGTCATCAATTTCTGACTACATGAGAACAGCCAACAAGAGTAATCTAGACCGAAAGAGGCAGTCATCAATTTCTGACCACATGAGAACAGCCAACAAGAGTAATCTAGACCGAAAGAAGCAGTCATCAATTTCTGGCCAATGAGAACAGCCAACAAGAGTAATCTAGACTGAAAGAGATAGTCATTAATGTCTGGCCACTTCATCTTCAACAGCCAGCGAAGAGTCCCAATACTAATGGTACCATTTCAAGAGAAAGGAGTAACAGCAAAGATATATATCCTGCAAACTATAAACATGCAACGTTGAGTCGATATATATCCTGCAAACTATAAACATGCAACGTTGAGTCAGTTGTCAGTATTGTATCGTCATCATGTGCCGGGCCAAGTGGTGCAGATGATGATGATGATACTGCACAACCCTCTGTCATCTGTGTTCATGACAAGTTTATTTCTGTTTCTGTTGGCCTAAGAGGCATGAGACTAAACAGCGGACATCTACGCAGTACATTGGATGCTACAGATCTGGTAGAAGGAGGTAGATGTGGTAGAAGGAGGTAGACATGGTAGAAGAAGGTAGATGTGGTAGGAGGAGGTAGATGTGTTAGAAGGCGATAGATGTGGTAGGAGGTACACATGGTTGAATTAGGTAGATGTGGTAGAAGTAGGTAGATGTGGTAGAGAAACTACAAGCTACACCATAAACACCCCTGGAGAGGCTGATATATGATTTTGATGCACTCATGCTCCAGGAGTTAAATACTGATAAATACCATTGGCCTGGGTTTAGGGTTAGGGTTAGCCGTAACATTAACCTTAACCCCTAGCCCTAACCCTAACTCTAAACCCTAAACCCTAGCCCTAAACCTTAACCCTAATGGGTTGTTGTCTTTCCTCTCGTGCCTAAGGCAGCGCATAGGGCAGAAGTCGTGGCTCTCCACGTTTGTGCGAAGCGTCAAACATTTGGAGCCAGAAATCTGATTCTGTAACGGCTGGGAGTTTTATGATGGCGGATTGTCAAGCCGCCGATCAACCGTCTTTAGTCAAGCTAGAAGAAAACACGTCCCGCCATCATGACCCAAGCCGGAAACCCTAATGGGTACATGACATTAAAGACAGAAGTGACAATATGTCGAGAGTAATCACTAGGCATCATCATTAAAGATCCCACGAGGACGGCGCTTATTGTCAATATACATCTCTCGGAGGTCCGCATTAAGAACAGGCTTATGGACGATCTACTTGTACAGTTCTCTCTGAGGTCCGCACAATAACTTATTAGCATCGTGGGGATGTCAATGAATCAGTGGTCAAGAGGTGTCCGCCTCAAGTAATATTGACTTAGGCAGACGCATCCCTCCTTCATGAACCAGTAGTCAGTGTCAGCGCCGCTTCTCACCTGAAGCTGTCCATCATAGCGCCAATCCGGGCTTCGTTCCTGCGGAAGGAGTCCATGGTTCCATCCGGTGCCATGGTGTCAACGGGGCTTTGCTCCTGAATAAGGAGACTATGTTGGATTTCTCCAGGATTGAAGCCGCCCTAACACATGGACTCTTCTTCATGAACGGGGACACCGTCTCTCTAAACCAGTCTCATTTGAGGTGGATACTATTGACCACAATTGGCATCAATTTCAAAATTTTCCTGAATGCACAAGAGTTCGCTATCTGTCTTGTCTGCTTTCTGTGTGTGAGACTGAGCACTTGCGGCGTAGTCCGGAGGGCTACAGTTCTTAGAAACCCAGAAACTTACTTTACCACGTCTACCTTCTTCAACCACGTCTACCTCCTTCCACCACATCTACATCCATCTACAATATCTACATCCTTATACCACATCTACCTCCTTCTACCACATCTACCTCCTTCTACCTAATCTACTTCCTTCTACCACATCTACATCCTTCTACCACATCTACCTACTCCTAGAATATCTACATCCTTCTACCACATCTACCTCATTCTACAATATCTACATCCTTCTACCACATCTACCTCCTTCTACCACATCTACCTCCTTCTACCACATCTACCTCCTTCTACCACATCTACCTCCTTCTACCACATCTACCTCATTCTACAATATCTACATCCTTCTACCACATCTACCTACTCCTAGAATATCTACATCCTTCTACCACATCTACCTCATTCTACAATATCTACATCCTTCTACCACATCTACCTCCTTCTACCACATCTACCTCCTTCTACCACATCTACCTCCTTCTACCACATCTACCTCATTCTACAATATCTACATCCTTCTACCACATCTACCTCCTTCTACCACATCTACCTCCTTCTACCACATCTACCTCCTTCCACCACATCTACATCCATCTACAATATCTACATCCTTCTACCACATCTACCTCCTTCTACCACATCTACCTCCTTCCACCACGTCTACATCCATCTACAATATCTACATCCTTCTACCACATCTACCTCCTTCTACCACATCTACCTCCTTCTACCACATCTACCTCCTTCCACCACATCTACATCCATCTACAATATCTACATCCTTCTACCACATCTACCTCCTTCTACCACATCTACCTCCTTCTACCTAATCTACTTCCTTCTACCACATCTACATCCTTCTACCACATCTACCTACTCCTAGAATATCTACATCCTTCTACCACATCTACCTCCTTCTACAATATCTATCTCCTTCTACCACATCTACCTCCTTCTACAATATCTACATCCTTCTACCACATCTACCTCCTTCTACAATATCTACCTCCTTCTACCACATCTACCTCCTTCTACAATATCTACATCCTTCTACCACATCTACCTCCTTCTACAATATCTACATCCTTCTACCACATCTACCTCCTTCTACAATATCTACATCCTTCTACCACATCTACCTCCTTCTACAATATCTACATCCTTCTACCACATCTACATCCTTCTACAATATCTACATCCTTCTACCACATCTACATCCTTCTACAATATCTACATCTATCTACCACATCTACATCCTTCTACAATATCTACATCCTTCTACCACATCTACCTCCTTCTACAATATCTACTTCCTTCTACCACATCTACCTCCTTCTACAATATCTACATCCTTCTACCACATCTACCTCCTTCTACCACATCTACATCCTTCTACAATATCTACATCCTTCTACCACATCTACCTTATTCTACAATATCTACATCTATCTACCACATCTACATCCTTCTACAATATCTACATCCTTCTACCACATCTACCTCCTTCTACAATATCTACTTCCTTCTACCACATCTACCTCCTTCTACAATATCTACATCCTTCTACCACATCTACCTCCTTCTACAATATCTACATCCTTCTACCACATCTACCTCCTTCTACAATATCTACATCCTTCTACCACATCTACCTCATTCTACAATATCTACATCCTTCTACCACATCTACCTCCTTCTACAATATCTACATCCTTCTACCACATCTACATCCTTCTACCACATCTACCTCCTTCTACAATATCTACATCCTTCTACCACATCTACCTCCTTCTACAATATCTACATCCTTCTACCACATCTATCTCCTTCTACAATATCTACATCCTTCTACAATATCTACATCCTTCTACCACATCTACCTCCTTCTACAATATCTACATCCTTCTACCACATCTACCTCCTACAATATCTACATCCTTCTACCACATCTACCTCATTCTACAATATCTACATCCTTCTACCACATCTACTTCCTTCTACAATATCTACATCCTTCTACCACATCTACATCCTTCTACCACGTCTACATCCTTCTACAATATCTACATCCTTCTACCATATCTACCTCCTTCTACAATATCTACATCTTTCTACCACATCTACCTCCTTCTACAATATCTACATCCTTCTACAATATCTACATTTTTCTACCACGTCTACCTCCTTCTACAATTTCTACCTCTTTCTACAATATCTACATTTTTCTACCACGTTTACCTCCTTCTACCACGTCTACCTCTTTCTACAATATCTACATCCTTCTACCACGTCTACCTCCCTCTACAATATCTACCTCCTTCTAAAATATCTACCTATTTCTACAGTATCTACCTCCTTCTACAATATCTACCTCCTTCTACAATATCTACCTCCTTCTACCACGTCTACCTCCTTCTACCACGTCTACCTCCTTCTACAATATCTACATCCTTCTAAAATATCTACCTCCTTCTACAAAATCTACATCGTTCTACCACGTCTACCTGCTTCTAACACATGAGACATATATAATACAAGTTGTGCAACGTGCACACTCCAGAACCCGCAGATGTGGCATCAATAAGACCAGTTGCGCAACATGCTCAATTCAGAAGAAGCAGTTAAGACATAAATATGACCCGTTGCGCAACGTGCTTACTCTAGAAGAAGCAGTTGAGGCATAAATATGACCCGTTGCGCAACGTGCTCACTACAGAACAAGCAGTTAAGGCATAAATAAGATCAGTTGCGCAACGTGATTACTCCAGAACAAGCAGTTGAGGCATAAAAAAGTCCAGCTGCGCAACGTACTCACTCCAGAACAAGCAGTTGAGGCATGCATAATACAAGTTGCACATCGTGCTCACTATAGAACAAGCAGTTAAGGAATTAATATGACTAGTTGCACGTCTTCATTCCAGAACAAGCATTTGGTGCATAGATAAGACCAGTTGCGCAATGTGCTCACTTCAGAAGAAGCAGTGGAGTCATAAATATGATCATTTGCGCAACGTTCTCACTATAGAAGAAGCAGTTGAGGCATACATAAGAGCAGTTGCGCAACGTGCGCACTATAGAAGAACCATTTGGGGTATTTAAAAAGGTCATTTGCGCAACGTGCTCACTATAGAAGATGAATCTGTGGCATAAATAAGATAATTTGCTAAATCTGCTCACTATAGAAGACTCAGTTATGGCATAAATAAGATCAGTTGCGCAACGTGCTCATTCTAGAGGAAGAAGTTGGGGCATAAATATGATCTTTTGCGCTACGAGCTCACTCTAGAATAAGCAGTTGGGGCATAAATGTAAGCATTCGCGCAACGTGCTCACTATAGAAGAAGCAGTTGAGGCATAAATAAGAGCAGTTGTGCAATGTGCTCACTGTGGTAGAATCAGTTGAGGCATAAATAAGACCAGTTGCGCAACGTCCTCACTCCAGAACAAGCAGTTGAGGCATGCATAATACAAGTTGCGCACCGTGCTCACTACAGAACAAGCAGTTAATGCACAGATAAGACCAGTTGCGCAACGTGCTCACTCTAGAAGAAGCAGTTTAGGAATAAATAAGACCAGTTGCGCAACGTGCTCACTCCAGAAGAAGTAGTTGAGGCATAAATAAGACCAGTTGCGCAACGTGCTCACTCCAGAAGAAGCAGTTGGGGCATAAATAAGACCAACTGCGCAACGTACTGACTCCAGAACAAGCAGGTGAGGCATGCATAATGCAAGTTGCGCGACGTCCTCATTCCAGAACAAGCAGTTGATGCATAGATAATACAAGTTATTCATCGTGCTCAGTCCAGATCAAGCAGTTAAGGCATAAATAAGACCAGTGCCCAACGTGTTCACTCCAAAACAAGCAGTTGAGACATAAATAAAACCAGTTGCGCAATGTGCTCACTTCAGAACAAGCAGTTGAGGCACAAAAAATATAAGTTGCGCAACGTGCTCATTCCAAAACAAGAAATTGAGGCATAAATAAAATAAGTTGTGCAACGTAGTCACTCCAGAAAAAGCAGTTGAGGCATAAATAAGACCAGATGCGCAACGTGATCACTCTAGAAAAAGCAGTTAAGGAATAAATATGACCAGTTGCACAACGTCCTCATTCCAGAACAAGCAGTCGATGCATAGATAATACAAGTTGCGCATCGTGCTCAGTCCAGAATAAGCAGTTAAGGCATAAATAAGACCAGTTGCGCAACGTGCTCACTACAGAACAAGCAGTTAAGGCATAAATAAGACCAGTTGCGCAACGTGCTCACTACAGAACAAGCAATTGAGGCATAAAAAATATAAGTTGCGCAATGTGATAATTCCAAAACAAGAAGTTGAGGCATAAATAAAACAAGTTGCCCAACGTACTCACTCCGGAACAAGTAGTTGAGGCATAATTAAGACAAGTTGCGCAACATACTGACTCAAGAGAAAGCAGTTTAAGCATAAATAAGACCAGATGCGCAACGTGATCCATCTAGAACAAGCAGTTGAAGCATAAATAAGACCAATTTCGCAACGATCTCTCTCCAGATCAAGCAGTTGAGGCATAAATAAGACCAGTTGCGCAACATGCTCACTCCAGAACAAGCAGTTAAGGCATAAATAAGACCAGTTGCGCAACGTGCTCATCCCAGAAGAAAAAGTTGCGGCATAAATAAGACCAGTTGCGCAACGTGCTCACTCCAGAAGAAGCATTTTAGCCATAAATAAGGCTAATTGCGCAACGTGCTCACTCTAGAAGAAGCAGTTGAGGCATACATAAGACCCGTTGCGCATCGTGCTCACTTCGAACATGTGGTTAAGGCATAAATAAGACCAGCTGCGCAACGACCTCACTCCAGAACAAGCATTTGATGCACAGATAATACAAGTTTCGCATCGTGCTCACTACAGAAGAAGCAGTTGAGGCACAAATAAGACCAGTTGCGCAACGTGCTCACTCCAGAACAAGCAGTTAAGGCATAGAGAAGACCAGCTGCACAACGTGCTCACTCCAGGACAAGCAGTTGAGGCATACATAATTCAAGTTGCCCAACGTGCTCACTCCAGAACAAGCAGTTGTGGCATGAATAAGGCCAGTTGCGCAATGTGCTCACTTCAGAACAAGCAGTTGAGGCATAACAAATATAATTTGCGCAATGTGCTCATTCCAAAACAAGAAATTGAGGCATAAATAAAATAAGTTGCGCAACGTAGTCACTCCAGAAAAAGCAGTTGAGGTATAAATAAGACCAGATGCGCAACGTGATCACTCTAGAAGAAGCAGTTAAGGAATAAATATGACCAGTTGCGCAACGTCCTCATTCCAGAACAAGCAGTCGATGCATAGATAATACAAGTTGCGCATCGTGCTCAGTCCAGAATAAGCAGTTAAGGCATAAAAAATATAAGTTGCGCAACGTGATAATTCCAAAACAAGAAGTTGAGGCATAAATAAAACAAGTTGCCCAACGTACTCACTCCGGAATAAGTAGTTGAGGCATAATTAAGACAAGTTGCGCAACATACTCACTCAAGAGAAAGCAGTTTAGGCATAAATAAGATCAGATGCGTAATGTGATCCATCCAGAACAAGCAGTTAAAGCATAAATAAGACCAATTTCGCAACGTTCTCTCTCCAGATCAAGCAGTTGAGGCATAAATAAGACCAGTTGCGCAAAGTGATCCCTCCAGAACAAGCAGTTCAGGCAGAAATGAGACTAGTTGCGCAACGTGCTCACTCCAGAACAATCATTTCATGCATGAATAATATCAGTTGTCTAACGTGCTCACTCTAGAAGAAGCAGTTGAGGCATAAATAAGACCAGTTGCGCAACATGCTCACTCCGGAACAAGCAGTTAAGGCATAAATAAGACCAGTTGCGCAACGTGCTCACTCCAGAAGAAAAAGTTGAGGCATAAATAAAATAAGTTGCGCAACGTGCTCACTCCAGAACAAGCAGTTGATTAAACACAAAGACCATCTGCGCAACGTGCTCAAACTAGAACAGGAAATTAAGGCATACATAATACAAGATGACCAATGTGCTAACTCCAGAACAAGCAGATGTGGCATCAATAAGACCAGTTGCGCAACGTGCTCACTCCAGAAGAAGCAGTTGAGGCATAAATAAGACCAGTTGCGCAACGTGCTCACTACAGAAGAAGCATTTTAGCCATAAATAAGACCAATTGCTCAA
>OY992880.1:130407065-130609565 GCA_963921405.1 Cepaea hortensis | reverse complement strand
CCAAGTCAATGGTCAAGATTCAGTCCCCAGCAGGAGAGGGATTCTGCTCACCAGGATGACCTTGAGTTCAACCAGGGTACTGAGTCATTTTCTGGCAAGAAAAGGCAATGAGGAAGATAACCAGCCACCCCACCTTTATGCTGTCAACTCAGAATATGTGAATCTTCTTATATATAAAAGGCGATCTCCATCTGTCCCTATGTCCTTTAAGCGCTCGCGAACGGCCCATCCGATTGAGATGAAATTTTCTACACGTCTTCCTTTCATTCCAGCGCAGCCCACTGTCATATTTATTTAGTGTGAAATCGGCTGCTTACCCAATATTATTTCATTTTTCATTTCTCATTATAATTTCATATATCCCAGGGGACTTAACTCTATAAAAGTTATTTAAAGGGGCATAACTTTTCTTTATAACTTATAGTCATATTGTGGCATCGTTTTCAAAGATTTATAAACTCTTTGTCCATAGTTATGTACCGGCATATGAGCTATAATAAATAATGATACAAACTGTAAGGCATTTTCAAAGTTTTCATAAAAATAATGCATAATGCATAACATTGTAACTCATCTTTTTTTGCTTAAAGAATGAATAAATAATAGTTACCTTATCTCTATCATGCTTGAAGATTTTATATTTCTTTACACTGTCGCCAACTCTAAGAAGACATGGAACAACTTCAGCCATTATTAAATCTACAGGCATAAGCGTTATATTCCTCCTCCTCCTCCTCTCCCCTCCTCCACCTCCTACCCTCTTCCTCTTCTCCTCCCCCTCCTCCCTCTCCCTCCTCCTTCCTCCTCTTCTCTCTTTCTCCTCCTCCTCCCTCCTCCTCCCTCTTCCTCCTCCCAGCTCCTACTCCTCCTTTTTCTTCTTCTTCTGCTGCTGCTGCCGCTGCTCCATTTACCCAAGTTAATTGTTGGGGAAGATGTAAAGATCTTTCAAGTGCTCTTTCTAATGCTTTTTGTAAGTTGGTCTTCGTTTATCTAAGGTTGTTCTAACTGCAACCAATAAATGATTAGACAGACAGACAGACAGATAGACAGACAGACAGACAGACAGACAGACAGACAGACAGACAGACAGACAGACAGACAGACAGACAGACAGACAGCCGGGAACGGGAACTTATATGACTACTCATATGAATTAAATGAGATGCTCCCCATCAGGGGCTGGGCGAAGCCGTGCCGGATCAGACAGATAGACAGACAGATAGACAGACAGACAGACAGATAGATAGTCGGGAACGGGAACGTGAGCTTATATGACTACTTATATGAATTAAATGAGATGCTCCACACCAGGAGCTGGGCGATGCCGGGCCGGGTCAGACAGACAGACAGACAGACAGACAGACAGACAGACAGACAGACAGACAGATAGACAGACAGTCGGTAACGGGAACTTATATGACTACTTATATGAATTAAATGAGATGCTCCGCACCAAGGACTGGGCAAAGCCGGGCCGGGTCAGACAGACAGACAGACAGACAGACAGACAGACAGGCAGGCAGACAGACAGACAGACAGACAGACAGATAGTCGGTAACGGGAACGGGAACTTATATGACTACTTATATGAATTAAATGGGATGCTCCCCACCAAGGACTGGGCGATGTCGGGCCGGGTCAGACAGACAGACAGATCAAATCAAATCAACTTTATTAGGGTCACAAATTGGGCGCGCAGGCCCGTCTTACATTCGGCCCTTCCAATCACTCGTCTTTCGTTCATCAAGAGCATTATACATTTACATAGGAAGAAAAATAAACATTGTGAAATGAATGTTGTAAACATAAACACACACACACACACACACACACACACACACACACACACACACACTACACACACTCTCTCTCTCTCATTCACTCTCACTCATTCACTCACACACACACTCTCACTCATTCACTCTCCCGCTCACTCATTCACTCTCCCGCTCACTCATTCACTCTCACGCTCCCTCATTCACTCTCACGCTCACTCATTCTGTCTCTCCCGCTCACTCATTCACTCTCCCGCTCACTCATTCACTCTCCCGCTCACTCATTCACTCTCCCGCTCACTCGTTCACTCTCCCGCTCACTCATTCACTCTCCCGCTCACTCATTCACTCTCACGCTCACTCATTCTGTCTCTCCCGCTCACTCATTCACTCTCCCGCTCACTCATTCACTCTCCCGTTCAATCATTCACTCTCCCGCTCACTCATTCACTCTCACTCATTCACTCTCACTCTCACTCATTCACTCTCACGCTCACTCATTCACTGTCCCGCTCACTCATTCACTCTGCCGCTCACTCATTCACTCTCACGCTCACTCATTTACTCACACGCTCACTCATTCACTCTCACGCTCAATCATTCACTCTCCCGCTCACTGATTCACTCTCACACTCACTCATTCACTCTCACTCATTCCTTCTCACGCTCACTCATTCACTCTCACTCATTCACTCTCCCGCTCAATCATTCACTCTCCCGCTCACTCATTCACTCTCCCGCTCACTCATTCACTCTCCCGCTCACTCATTCACTCTCCCGCTCACTTATTCACTCTCCCGCTCACTCATTCACTCTCACGCTCACTCATTCACTCTCACTCATTCACTCACACACACAGACACTCTCACTCATTCACTCTCCCGCTCACTCATTCGCTCTCACGCTCACTCATTCACTCTCCCGCTCACTCATTCACCCTCACGCTCACTCATTCACTCTCACGCTCACTCATTCACTCTCACTCATTCACTCTCCCGCTCACTCATTCACTCTCACGCTCAATCATTCACTCTCCCGTTCACTCTCACGCTCACTCATTCACTCTCACTCATTCACTCTCACTCATTCACTCTCACGCTCACTCATTCTGTCTCTCATTCACACACACTCACTCTCTCACTCAAACTACAGTAATGAACATAAGTTTCGATTATACATGATAAAATCAAATGGTATTTAACTGATAATATGACAGATGAGAATACACAAACATATGGATTCGCGTGTTACATAACATGCATCTGCTCAGCTCTTTCTCTCTCTCTCTCTCTCTCTCTCTCTCTCTCTCTCTCTCTCTCTCTCTGTCTCTGTATTTTTTCATATACACACACTCACACGCATGTGTACGCTCACACACACACACACTCTCTCTCTTTCTCTCTCATTCACTCTCACTCTCACTAATTCACTCTCCCGCTCACTCATTCACTCTCACGCTCACTCATTCACTCTCACTCATTCGCTCTCACGCTCACTCATTCACTCTCCCGCTCACTCATTTACTCTCCCGCTCACTCATTCACTCTCACGCTCCCTCATTCACTCTCTCCCGCTCACTCATTCACTCTCCCGCTCACTCATTCACTCTCCCGCTCACTTATTCACTCTCCAGCTCACTCGTTCACTCTCCCGCTCACTCGTTCACCCTCCCGCTCACTCATTCACTCTCACGCTCACTCATTCTGTCTCTCCCGCTCACTCATTCACTCTCCCGCTCACTCATTCACTCTCCCGTTCAATCATTCACTCTCCCGCTCACTCATTAACTCTCACGCTCACTCATTCACTCTCACGCTCACTCATTCACTGTCCCGCTCACTCATTCACTCTGCCGTTCACTCATTCACTCTCACACTCACTCATTTACTCTCACGCTCACTCATTCACTCTCACGCTCAATCATTCACTCTCCCGCTCACTGATTCACTCTCACGCTCACTCATTCACTCTCACGCTCACTGATTCCTTCTCACGCTCACTCATTCACTCTCACTCATTCACTCTCACTCATTCACTCTCACGCTTACTCATTCACTCTCACGCTCACTCATTCACTCTCCCGCTCAATCATTCACTCTCCCGCTCACTCTCACTCATTCACTCTCCCGCTCACTCATTCACTCTCCCGCTCACTCATTCACTCTCACTCATTCACTCTCACTCATTCACTCACACACACAGACACTCACTCATTCACTCTCCCGCTCACTCATTCGCTCTCACGCTCTCATTCACTATCCCGCTCACTCATTCACTCTCACTCATTCACTCTCCCGCTCACTCATTCACTCTCACTCATTCACTCTCCCGCTCACTCATTCACTCTCCCGCTCACTCATTCACTCTCACTCATTCACTCTCACTCATTCACTCTCACGCTCACTCATTCACTCTCACGCTCACTCATTCTGTCTCTCATTCACACTCACTCACTCTCTCACTCAAACTACAGTAATGAACATAAGTTTAGATTATACATGATAAAATCAAATGGTATTTAACTGATAATATGAGAGATGAGAATACACAAACATATGGATTCCGTGTTACATAACATGCGTGTTACATGACATGCATCTGCTCAGCTCTCTCTCTCTCTCTCTCTCTCTCTCTCTCTCTCTCTCTCTCTCTGTATTCTTTCATATACACACACTCACACGCATGCGTACGCTCACACACACACACACACTCTCTCTCTCTCTTTCTCTCTCATTCACTCTCACTCATTCACTCACACACACACACTCTCACTCATTCACTCTACCGCTCACTCATTCACTCTCCCGCTCACCCATTCACTCTCACTCATTCACTCTCCCGCTCACTCATTCACTCTCACGCTCACTCATTCACTCTCACGCTCACTCATTCACTCTCACGCTCACTCATTCACTCTCACGCTCACTCATTCACTCTCCCGCTCACTCATTCACTCTCACGCTCATTCATTCACTCTCACGCTCACTCATTCACTCTCCCGCTCACTCATTCACTCTCACGCTCACTCATTCACTCTCCCGCTCATTCATTCCCTCTCACGCTCAATCATTCACTCTCCCGCTCACTCATTCACTCTCACGCTCACTCATTCACTCTCACGCATTCACTCTCACGTTCACTCATTCACTCTCACGCCCACTCATTCACTCTCACACTCACTCATTCACTCTCTCTCATTCACTCTAACTCATTCTGTCTCTCAGTCACACTCACTCACTCTCTCACTCAAACTACAGTAATGAACATAAGTTTATATTATACATGATAAAATCAACTGGTATTTAACTGATAATATGACAGATGAGAATACACAAACATATGGATTCGCGTGTTACATAACATGCGTGTTACATGACATGCATCTGCTCAGCTCTCTTCTCTCTCTCTCTCTCTCTCTCTCTCTCTCTCTCTCTCTCTCTCTCTCTCTCTCTGTCTGTCTCTGTCTCTGTCTCTGTATTCTTTCATATACACACACTCACACGCATGCGCGCGCTCACACACACACACACACTAACACAACAACTCTCCCACTGTCTCACTTTCCTCACACACAATCCTTCACGCACACACACACTCTCTCTCAATCACACTCTCTCACACATACACATACGCATGAACGCATGCACTCACGCACACACTCCCTCACTTACGTTCACACATACACGTACGTATGCATGCACTGACACATTCCCCCACCATTTCTCGCTCAATCACTCTCTCCACACACACGCATGCACGTGCGCACACACACATCTCTCTCTCTCTCTCTCTCTCTCTCTCTCTCTCTCTCTCTCTCTCTCTCTCTCTCTCACACACACACACAACACGCGCACACATATATAGTGAACAATTATAATGAACAAAATGAACAGACAGACAGACAGACAGACAGACAGACAGACAGTCGGTAACGGGAACGGGAACTTATATGACTACTTATATGAATTAAATGAGATGCTCCCCACCAAGGACTGGGCGAAGCCGGGCCGGGTCACCTAGTCTTATATATAAAAGGCGATCTCCGTCTGTCTGTATGTCTCTATGTCCTTTATGCGCTCGCGAACGGCCCATCCGATTGAGATGAAATTTTCTACACGTCTTCCTTTCATTCCAGCGCAGCCCACTTGCATATTTTTTTAGTGTGAAATCGGCTGCTTACCCAATATTATTTCATTTTTCATTATAATTTCATATATCTCAGGGGACTTAACTCTGTAAAAGTTATTTCAAGGGGCATAACTTTTCTGTATAACTTATAGTCATATTGTGGCATCGTTTTCAAAGATTTATAAACTCTTTGTCCATAGTTATGTACCGGCATATGAGTTATAATAAATAATGATACAATCTGTAAGGCATTTTCAAAGTTTTCATAAAAATAATGCATAATGCATAACATTGTAACTCATCTTTTTTTGCTTAAAGAATGAATAAATAATAGTTACCTTATCTCTATCAAGTTTGAAGATTTTACATTTCTTTACACTGTCGCCAACTCTAAGAAGACATGGAACAACTTCAGCCATTATTAAATCTACAGGTATATGCGTTATATTCCTCCTCCTCCTCTTCCTCTCCCCTCCTCCACCTCCTACCCTCTTCCTCTTCTCCTCCCCCTCCTCCCTCTCCCTCCTCCATCCTCCTCTTCTCTCTTTCTCCTCCTCCTCCTCCCTCCTCCTCCCAGCTCCTACTCCTCCTTTTTCTTCTTCTTCTGCTGCTGCTGCCGCTGCTCCATTTACCCAAGTTAATTGTTGGGGAAGATGTAAAGATCTTTCAAGTGCTCTTTCTAATGCTTTTTGTAAGTTGGTCTTCGTTTATCTAAGGTTGTTCTAACTGCAACCAATAAATGATTAGACAGACAGACAGACAGACAGATAGACAGACAGACAGACAGACAGACAGACAGACAGACAGACAGACAGTCGGGAACGGGAACTTATATGACTACTCATATGAATTAAATGAGATGCTCCCCATCAGGGGCTGGGCGAAGCCGGGCCGGATCAGACAGATAGACAGACAGATAGACAGACAGATAAACAGACAGACAGACAGATAGATAGTCGGGAACGGGAACGTGAGCTTATATGACTACTTATATGAATTAAATGAGATGCTCCACGCCAGGAGCTGGGCGATGCCGGGCCGGGTCAGACAGACAGACAGACAGACAGACAGACAGACAGACAGACAGACAGACAGACAGACAGACAGACAGACAGACAGATAGTCGGTAACGGGAACGGGAACTTATATGACTACTTATATGAATTAAATGAGATGCTCCCCACCAAGGACTGTGCGAAGCCGGGCCGGGTCAGACAGACAGACAGACAGACAGACAGACAGACAGACAGACAGACAGACAGACAGACAGACAGACAGACAGACAGTCGGTAACGGGAACGGGAACTTATATGACTACTTATATGAATTAAATGAGATGCTCCCCACCAAGGACTGGGCGATGCCGGGCCGGGTCAGACAGACAGACAGACAGACAGACAGACAGACAGACAGACAGACAGACAGACAGACAGACAGACAGTCGGTAACGGGAATGGGAACTTATATGACTACTTATATGAATTAAATGAGATGCTCCCCACCAAGGACTGGGCGAAGCCGGGCCGGGTCAGCTAGTATTTAATATTTCACACACCATTGGTAACATCTGAACAAACGTATGCCTTGAGTCATATGGGTGCTAACTCCATATTTGTATAAATCGGTCTGTGATGTGCAGCCACCCGATGACATTTCCTGATACAAATTTTTTGACTGAGTCAACCTGGGTATATTAATCAATTAAAAGATATTCGCTTCAATAAGGATTCGACTACATGAGCACCAGACTGGCATGCTAGCCGCTGCACCAGCATGGCTCACTGCCATGGACATAACTGTAACATGAGACATTTAAACAATCCCTCCCCCCGAAGTAGTTTCCTGCTATGAGTCTGTGATGTGATAGAATCATCACATTTGGTAGGCCTGTAGGCACTGAGGAATATATGGCCAGTCTTCCCCTCACTTTTGTAGGTGACGAGCCCTGACATTAAACCCACATCCAACAATGCTGATGACATTATCAGTACAGTTCGCTATCAACTTTGCCACCATGCTCGCTAACATAAGACAAACAACTAAACACTTGAAATGTTCACGTTTGGTTTATTACGTCTATAAATTACCACCTTTTTTCAATCATATATAACGGATTTCTATTACATTACCTGTCATGTAAAGAAAACACATGCAGTATGTAAAACAGTACTCAAGTTTGAAAAACAGATAACTGTTTTTTTAATTTACATACCATATATATAACAGTATACACTCTAAAAGTACTGGAGATCTTTAGTCATAGACCATAAATTGATTGATTGATTGATTGATTTAGGAACCGACATTACAGCATTCGGGACATTCCCATAAGCGCTCCGTCCCCATAAATTTAGGACCATAAATTTAGGAAGAGAAAATCCCAACTGTACCCCCACGTGGTAGAGGATGGAAACACACTACGGTGTGGCTAACACAGCTCTGGGGACCGAGTATCCACCGGAATAAGTGGACAACTCTGCAGCAGAGCAGAGCAGGGCACTCACTTGTCCTGACAGTTGGAAATGGCTGTCAAGGGCTTATGGGAATGCCCCATGTGCAATGATGTCGGTTCTTAACTCAACTTTGTCAGCAGTTTACTGTAATGAACTGATCTCTTAAACTTGTTCTATAAAGAACTGGAGAGATTGAGAAATGCAATCTGATCTCAATCTCCGGAAAGGGAAGCTTCCAACTGAATCACCATGCGGTAGTTGTTGGGCACACACTACTGTGGTTAACGCAGCTCATGGGACCAAATCTTCATCAGGATATGTGGAGTTTCTAATTATTTAGCCAGAAGGGTACAATAAAGAGGGTATTCATTTACATCAGCCAAAAGGGTACAATAAGAAGGGTCTCTCATTTACATCAGCAATCTAAAACAATGCTAAAGATGGCAGGCAGCGGAAATCCAAGTGGATATGGACGACAAGAGAAAAACCATTACGTGATCTCCCAAGATTACGTTTTGACTTGTCATTATTTAACACTACTGAACATTTGCTAAACAGATCAACCAACTATATTATATTTATTATAATAATGTAACTCCTGTCCTAGTTAATAATTAACTTTCAGTTCCAGACAACCAATGAAGTTAACTTCTTTCATACTTATTACTTGAAATAACTATATGAGACATTGCTCTGTCTATCTCATCTACCGCTCGCTGATATTCCCAGTTATCAGTCTTCTCCAATGCCTCTCTTCTCATTAAGTGACCAAAGAACACTGTCTCTCATAGTTGTGTATATTGTTCTACTTTCATTAGCCGCCTCCAGGCAATCGGTACAAGCTACTCTGGAGTAATCAATATCACACACGAGGAGGGCAAGTATGCAAGAGGAAAACAACGTTACATGTGGGTAGACAATATCAAGAGATGGACTCAAAGGAGCCTGTAAGAGTGCACCATACAGATGACTTCCGGTCGCCAACATGGCGGTTAGGCGTTGAACAGTTAAGGCCTGTGGCGTGTTTATGCTTGAAGCTACGGTTTGCAATCGCATTTTCCTCATGTTGGACTAGTAGTACATGGTTCCGTCGCCTTGCTACTGAGTGAGTGCGTGGGCGACGCTGTGAGCTGTGAGATTCTCGTGGAATGCTTTTACATCTGTCCTGTACAGTGACCTGCATGTTCGGAACAATGGCTACCGGCTGTTGCTGAATTGACTGATTTGCCTTTTCGGTTCACGAGTGCATTTTTCAGGAGACTCCTGGGAGTCGACGCTGAAGCTGCGGAGTTCGTGCTTTGTGCGACTCTTTTGGCGGGTCGCCCTGCGGTGAAGGACCGGGCCATGTGAGAAAACCCGGGCCAATGATGTCTTTCTGGTGACTGTGGTTTTCGTGTATGAATTTTGTGTTGGCATTTTGGCGGCGGCATTATGCACAGTCTACCTGTGCTGGCTGTTGGATTGCCGAGACTCTTGTCTATTCCACTTTTCACATTGGACAGTGGGGCGCATTTTGTGTGATATTCACTGGCACAGTGAATAAAAAAAACTGTCATTTACTGCCAATATAGTACCTTGCGGTGTATGGCAGAGCGGTCTTTGAGCCTGAGGAATAAAGGTCGCCTGGCTAGTGCAGTCGCCGCGAACTGTGCAGGTTTGGATTTTCTTTTTGCCCCCGACAGAAAAAAATCCGACACCTTACCGAGGGATCGAACCCGGGCCTCCCGAATGAGAGTCCGGCGTTCTAGCCTCTCGGCCAGCCGCTCCTCTGGCACAGTAATGGAGCATAATGGAGACGACCCGTTGCCGTGAAGTTGGAACCTCGACTAATTAACTAACTAGCACCATACATATGTAGTTAATGAGCTAATAGCTCTAGCTAGATGTCAGAAGAATACATAGCATAACATACAACTATACATTCATCTCTATACATATATTACATCTAAGAAACTCAGCCCACGTGATCAGACAAGGTCAGAGATCAGGAGATCACAGTCAGATAATCTAAGTTCTTCAATCATATAAAGAGACACAGCTGTTGGTTAAAAGAAAAAAATGGAGGGCAAGAATACAAGAGGACGACAATGTTACTTATGGGCTGGCAACAACAGATGGATTGGAAGATGCCAGTATGAGTGCAGTGTGAAGATGTGGGACAGAGGATGCCGGAGACTTATGACAGGCAACCTTCAATACTATAACCATTATGATGATGAACTGACGTGAAAGCATAATACCCAGTCATATAGATTATATGTCTTATGTACAATGTTCTCTTTAAGCACAGCTATATAACAATACTAGCTGACCCTGCCCGGCTTCGCCCAGACCCTGGTGGGGAGCATCTCATTTAATTCATATAAGTAGTCATATAAGTTCCCGTTCCCGTTACCGACTGTCTGTCTGTCTGTCTGTCTGTCTGTCTGTCTGTCTGTCTGTCTGTCTGTCTGTCTGTCTGTCTGTCTGACCCGGCCCGGCATTGCCCAGCTCCTGGTGTGGAGCATCTCATTTAATTCATATAAGTTCCCGTTCCCGACTGTCTATCTGTCTGTCTATCTGTCTGTCTATCTGTCTGCCTGACCCTGCCCGGCTTCGCCCAGTCCCTGGTGGGAAGCATCTCATTTAATTCATATAAGTAGTCATATAAGTTCCCGTTCCCGTTACCGACTATCTGTCTGTCTGTCTGTCTGTCTGTCTGTCTGACCCGGCCCGACATCGCCCAGCTCCTGGTGTGAAGCATCTCATTTAATTTATATAAGTAGTCATATAAGTTCCTGTTCCCGACTGTCTATCTGTCTGTCTGTCTGTCTATCTGTCTGCCTGACCCTGTCCGGCTTCATTAAATTCATACAACAAAAAAAATGTAACTTAAAAGAACGTTCTACCACACACCATCCATTATTTTTAATGAAAACTCTTTCTAATCACCTGCATGACTACAGTAACTTCTTAAGCAAAAAAAGATGAGTTACAATGTTATGCATTGTGCATCATTTTTATGAAAACTTTGAAAATGCCTTACAGATTGTATCATTATTTATTATAACTCATATGCCGGTACATAACTATGGACAAAGAGTTTATAAATCTTTGAAAACGATGCCACAATATGACTATAAGTTATACAGAAAAGTTATGCCCCTTGAAATAACTTTTACAGAGTTAGGTCCCCTGAGATATATGAAATTATGATGAAAAATGAAAAATGAAATAATACTGAGTAAGCAGGCGATTTCACACTAACAAAATATCACAGTTGACAGCTCTGGAATGAAAGGAAGGCGTGTAGAAAATTTCATCTCAATCGGATGGGCCGTTCGCGAACGGATAAAGGACATACATAGATACATACAGAGATACATAAATACGGACGCACATCCTAATTTATATATAAGATTAGCAAAATACAATATAATAGTCAAGAATGACTGTACAAAGATATCAGCATATTTTATCACGGCTCAAATATCACAATGTTCATTAACTCCTCATATACATGATGCCACTCGAAATGGCACAATTAGATAAAAACTAATGCCCGCTTATACCTAAGGTAGCTTACGCCGACTAAATTTTCAGTACAATTTTAATATACAAAATAATTTACTAGATGTATGTACAGCTTTGTTAATATTATGTAAGTTAAAGCAATGTAACCCTTTTTCCCTTTTCACATCATGGGGCATATGGGATATATCAACCTATCCCCATCCTATTAGTTCAGTCAGCATTTGATGGGTGGTATGATCTGTCTTTACTATCCAGGAAATTCCTCACAAACACTCAGGAAGAAAACTGAGGCTTTATAACTTAAATGTTATAAAAACATTCACATAACATCATGTTATAAAAACATTCACATAACATCATGTTATAGAAACATTCACATAACATCGTGGATTCAGAAGAAACAAATGCTGATGTTCTGCAAGATCTCAACCTTACATAACGCTGTCTTAAAAACAGCATTATGTTGTGGAAACTGAAATACTTTGACAACAGCAAACTTTACGGCAGTTTTGAAGATACAGTTTCTGGAAGACAAGGCAGGGGCTAACTAGCATGAAAGTGTCACGGGATATTAAAGACACCTTTGAGATAAAACATCATCAAGCAGATGAACTGGTGAAGGCTCAATAGTATTTTCCAAGGGTTATAATCAGAGCACCATTCTCTTAATAGAAATTCCAGCTAATCGAACCCACAACCTTCGGAGCCCGGGTCAAACGGCTTGACCTCTTCGCCACGACGACTCCAGCTAGGGGGGCTGAGTGGTCTTGAGGTATGGTGTCCGCCTCGAGTGCTGGAGGTCCCGGGTTCAGGTCCCGGGTTCAACCCCGGTGAGGACCGGGATTTATTTAAAAAATCCACCTGGACTTCCTTCTTCTTCTTCTTCAGCGTTCCGAGCCATTGAGGTACTTTGCTGCAAATACAATCCGTCTCCATTCGTCTCTCTGGTGAACCTTCTCTTGCCAGTGGTTGATTCCAAGTGCTTGCAGGTCTGTACATGTATTATCTCTCCACCGCCTTCTTGGTATACCTCGGGGTCTACGGTCATTTATTTCCTGAGTGTAAGCGAGTTTTGTTTCCCTATTATCTTCCATTCTTTCTATATGCCCCAGCCATTGTAGTCTATTAGCCTTCATGATACCAGTGATTAGCGGGGACTTAAACAGATCATAAATGTCTTTGTTACTTCTTCTTTTCCACTCTCCACTTTGTGTATCCCTAATGGGTCCAAAGATGCGTCTTAAAATTTTGTTCTCAAAGGTTTGTAACAAGGCTTCCTGGACTTCCAGTAATAAAATTTCCCCTGGTCTCTGGGTAGTGAGATCGGACGCCCGTGTGTATTGTTGCGCACGTAAAAAATCCCTTGGCAGTTGGATATCGAAAAAGAGTAGCCTAACGGTGCTGCCCGGGCAAAATTTCGAGTTAAAAATCTACCCAAAGTATTTCAGGATCCTCGCTGATGCAACGGAGTTCGTGCAGTGAGCTGAGTTTCTCCAGACTCAGGTTTGAGTTAGGAGGAAAACGGAGCACTTATGGGTTTCACCCGTGTGCCGTGATGTTGATCCAACGACTAAACTACACTAAACTAAACTAGAAATTCCAGCTGCTAAACAAGGACACAAAGTACACAATCAATACTCTGAGTTTGTGCGAGGTCAATTGTGTGAATTGTTGCCACTTTAGGAATTTTACACTGTTATAAGTTGACACAAAGAAGTATTAGATAATTTAAGCTACCATGCATTTTTTAAAATGTTGCATATCCCTTACAGGACTTGCAGTCAACACAAGCATTTTTCAGCTGCTGTTGATGTACTAGGCAAGTTTTATGTTCAGTAGTTTGCCATTGCTTTCTGAACGACCGGCTCACATACCCCCGTAAGTTACCAGCGCGGCGCGATCCGCTACCGAATCTTGCGCAGCTGTTTTCCCCACATGGAAATATGGGATTATAAACAAAGTCGTTAACCCATTGTACTAACTCATTATGCCGCAGACATTTATGACATGAACTCAAGAGGTCCTTGCATTACTTTAACTCACATGTGTCAAACTCAAGGCCCGCGGGCCACATCAGGCCCGGCGTACAATCATATCAGGCCCGAGAGGTCTCAACCAACGTACACATATATTCGGCCCTAGAGAGAATTCTAGGCAAACATATTTTTAAATGGTCACGATATAAAGTGCAAATCAAATTCCCGTATTAGCAGTCTTGCCAAATGATAGGCTACCTTTTATTATTAAAACTATTTTCTGTTTTAATTTGTAGTAATGTTTAAGAAAGGCTTAATATTCGGTTTATTGAATAATTATCCTGTTCGGACGGCAATCTTATGTTTGATTTGAGTTTTGGCCCTCTGAGTGATTGAGTTTGACACTCCTGCTTTAACTGATTCGCTTATTTTCATATCCTTTTTACAGGACATCGCTGTCAACACCAGCAGCGACCACCACCCTTGCATCATATTGGTTGAGAAAGGCAGAACCAGGCAGCACAAGCTAAAGGTAAAGACTTTCCAGTATGACAGTACAGGGCAAGATGTGGTGAGTAAAATAAGACGTGACAAGCGCAGAAAGTTTCAGGGCAGGAAAAAAAGCTGGGAGCAGCAACCGTGCTGGAATTTCGAGGTGCAGAAGGCCTGGGTGGATAAGCGTAGTGCTGTAAGGAGATGGCAAAATGCCAAGAAGAACAGAGCTGGTCATCCTAGTCCCTGCATGCACTTAGAAAGGAGGTCACCTCAGACAGATGCAAGGCCCAAAACACTTCGGATGAAGACACAGTGACAGTGAAAGAAATCAAGGCTGTACTTCGACGATCAAATAACAGCGCTCCAGGTCCTGATGGCATAAGATACGACGACATCAATAAGTGTACCGACAATGAGCTAGAGAAACTAGCAGACATGTACAACAACAGTATAGGGTGTGCTAGCATCAAGGAGGAATGGTTACACAGCTATCTGATTCCCTTGCCGAAGCCTGACAAAGACCACAAAAAAATCCAGGAATATCGAATTATAACCATGCAGAATACAATAGGCAAGCTGCTGGAGAAGGTAATTGCCAGGAAGATATCAAGCCAGCTAGAGAGGCAAGGTGTTTTCCCACCTACCCTGGGTGGGTACCGTCCAAAAAGAGAAACCTGGACCAATGCAGCAGTCTTTGCCCATGATGTCTATGAAGGTTTCCACTCAGGCATTGAAACCTTTGCTGCAGCGATTGATCTTGAGGATGCATACAACAGAGTACCATTGGATTTTTTAATGTTTCAGCTTCTTGAACTAAAAGTAAGTCCATTCCTCCTTAGTTGGATCGCTGCAGCCCTCTTCGAACGGAAAGTAGTTTTTAGATGTGGCTGTTGGACTTCGGAACCAACAACAATATATCCTGGCCTACCACAGGGATCACCATTATCTCCGGTATTGTTCAACGCCTACACAGTGAGAATCACCAGTGAGCAGATCACTGGACCTGGCAGGACATTGTCATATGCCGATGATGTTTTAGTGTATCGTCAGGGTAAGGATAGAGAGCAGGTTGCTGTGGAACTACAAACCGAACTCAAACGCATAAGTACTTAATGTGATGAAGCTGGGGCAATGTTCAACCCAACAAAGGCAACAGTGACTTGGTTCTCGTTGAATAATCATATTGTCAACACTCCAACACCAACTGTAATGCTGTGTTCAGAGACGGTGGAAAGAACGCAGGCAATGAATTACCTAGGGATACGGTTTGATCGAAGCCTTGCTTATAATGTGCACATAGACCAGGTGATAACAAAGGCCAAGCGGGGTGTGGCTGCGATGCGGGTGATGGCGGCAGCAAATTGTGAGCAGCGCCATCTATGTCTTCTGTACGAGGGGTTGGTCATGTCTGTTTTGGAGTATGCAATGGCAATCCTGACTCTCAGCCATAAGCAGATAGAAAGGATGGAAAGGATACAGAATGAAGCTATGCGCATTATTCTTGGATGTACAAGAGATACAGCATGCAGGGCGATACGCTACCTTCTTGATTTTCCAACCATTGAAGAGAGAATACAAGTTTGCAGGGCACGCGCCTACCTCAGAATTAACGCAAACACACAACATCCACTGCATAGTGAAATTAGGAAGGTGAAGGGCAGCAGGTTAAAAAGAGGACGGTCGTGGATGGGTCAAGCCGAAGACATTCTTCAACAGGTGTGTTCACTTGAGGACTTAGAACCTGGCGAGGAGTGGGTGCAAGTGCCAACAGACCTCTGCACATCCTTTTCAATTTGCATCCAACTAGACAGGAAATGCAGACAAGCAAATCCGGCTGCTGTGGAGGCTGAAGTACAAATGTTGATTTTCGAGAATTCGCTAGAAAGTGACGCGGTCACCTACACAGATGGGTCGGTGGTCCGACATGTGAGAAGCTCATGGGCCTTTACAGCTCGGGCCGGAGGGAGAATTGTGAAGGAGGACTCTGGTGCTTTTACTGAAACCACAAGTAGCCTGACCATGGAAGTCATGGCAGTAAGTAAAGCAATAACATGGCTCGAGACACAGACATTCACTAGGGCTTGTTTCCTTAGCGACTCAATGAACATGATCAAGAGGATAGAGGAGGGGTCGATCCGAAGAGAATGGTTGCTGCCTCTGGAGCGGTCTCGGCTGGCAAAGATTAGTTTCATCTTCGTGCCAGGGCATGCGGGAGTACAAGGAAATGAGCGGGCTGACAAGCTCGCAGGTGAGGCTACTGTGGAGGGCGGACGCGCCATGGACCAGGCTGACATTCTGAATGCTCTACGAGAAGTAAGACTTTTGCGAGAACCAAGTGATAACTGTGAATCTACAACAATGGCCAGACTGCTAGAGCGGCAAATTAAAAGAGGGGTGGCCAAACAAGAACACTACGCAGGAAGCCAAAGAAGATTGATAAACCAACACAGAACTGGCGTCGTTAGCCGCTACACGCTGCGGGATTTGCTGAGGAGGGGATCCGAGCACCTATGGACTGAATGGTTCGATGTGCAACGAGGATGATCTGTCGACTAACTAACTAACTAACTAACTAACTAACTAACTAACTAACTAACTAACTAACTAACTAACTAACTAACCAGCATTTTATTTTACGCGTTAAACCCCACCGCAACGCGGTCTACTGCCAAATCGGCCACAGCAGTGTTTCGAATGCGAGTAAACGAGCTTAAGAATCGCGTCCACAAGCCCTTAGCCACGGAGACGGCAACTGATTCACTGTTGAAGGATAATATATCGACAAACATGACCTCCCGTTTGGACAGAAGGACGGTATATCGCTATACTAGAGTAATCGTGTTATTTGTTTCATTTTGCTGTATCTTCCGCTATTTTAATGTTCAGTGAATAGAAATTTACATATTAATACTTGATCTTTTGATTGTGTATGGTGTTTGGTCCAGACCTACAAACTGTTTGGCACCACACAGGTAACTCTGATCCAAACATGTGCTGCAATTACCCATTCAGTGGCAGCTGAATAAAAATACGAAATATGACTGAGCAGCTCATCGGATGGAAAAACACGAAACAAAATGGACAACACAAAGGAATACTTATTTGGAAATGAAGGCAATCCAGGACACGGAAGACGGAAATACCCAATCAGAAAAGGGTACAGGAAGCTGAGAGGAAAATAAAACGAAACGAAAAATACAATTAAGTGTGTCAATATACGTGCTTAAAATCACAAATACACACTTTAATAAAGTCTTAAAAGTCAAGAAGATCGACTTCATTCACCGTGCTTAATCCCACATGAACTCCGTAGTTCCATCGACGACCACCAGGAGTCTCCGAGAAAAAATGCACTCGTGAACAGAAAGACATAGCCCGGAATCGAACACACAACCTTCGAAGCATGAGGCAGACACACCAGCACTAACAAAGACATATAAGGTCATATACGCATCCCTATATGCAAATATATACACTCAGTGTGAGTGTAGGTGTGAATGTGTGTGTGTGTGTGTCCCCGCCGTCGAGCTCCGCAGTCATAGTTTTTTTTTATTCAGCCTTCCTTAACTGATTCAGTGCCAAGCAAAAAGTAGGATTGCACCAAACATGGTACACAATCAAATGTACAAGTATTCTATTATAACGTGAATTTCTATTCATTGAGCATTGAAATTGCAGAAGATACCACGAAACAAACCAAATAACACTATGACCCTAGCATGGCGACATAGCATTCTTCTGTCCAAATGGGAGGTCATATGTGGCGGTATATTATCCTTCGACAATGAATCAGTTAACGGCTCTACATCAGCAAACAATGTTTTCATCCCTTAACTGTCAGCGATAACTTTGTCTCGTCATGGATATGCATCTGAAATCTTTTATTTTTAGTCTTAAATATATTATTTCTTAACTGATCAAGTGCCATGGGGTGATTCACCGTCTTGAGCGACTTACCGTATGTGCCATGGGCTTATATATCGCCGAAATGTTGTCATTGAGATAAATATAACACGTTTGCTACCATATTAACAACTTTTAAGCTATAACTGTCACACACCTCTACTCTCCATCTTCTTCTTCTTTTTTTTTCAATCTTTTAAATGACGAATGATTTTTACTTAGGTCGATTATTTCTACACATGTTACAATAGGTTAACAACTGCGACTAGTAACTTTAACCAAACTGATTGTTTCAGTTTTCCCGGCATAGCATTAATCTACTTTTGAGAGAGAGAGAGAGAGAGAGAGAGAGAGAGAGAGAGAGAGAGAGAGAGAGAGAGAGAGAGAGAGAGAGAGAGAGAGAGAGAGAGAGAGATTTGGATATATTTGCCCCATAACGTGCACAAGTCAATGTATGTAGCTAAGGGATGGTGAACGGAGTTTCCCAATCCCATCATGCTGAGTTTAAAGTCAGCCACAGAGGATTTAGAAGCAGACCGCATTGCATTAATTTTCACAATGGTTTCAGAGTCGCTTGTTCATAAAGCAATGGCGAACTTAAACTGTATGTCCAAGGCAGGATGTTGCGTTCAACCACATGTTGATGTTTATAGAAAATTTTACGCTTAGTAGTTTGCCATTGCTTTCTGAACGGAAAGTCGTATTAAAGTCAAGCTGATCGGTGTGTGGAGTGAATCCTTCACCCTGCCGTCAGCGCAGAAGAAGTTTAAGTGTGAGCGCGACAAACCTCTCGGTCGCCCTGACCTCAAAGGCGAATCACTGGACGTAACATTTCGTAAAAAATCACAAAGTCAAAGAATATCAGGGATTATTGCTACGTCCTGTAAAGGATATGCAGCAATTTTTTTTTTAAAAACCTTCAGGACCTTGTTAAAATTCACAGAGAAAAGTATGCATCAAACACTGGTGATGCTACAATTACAGCTACTAATGCTGCTGCTGCTACTGCTACAACAACAACTACCATCACCACTACTACTACTACTACTACTACTACTACTACTACTACTACTACTACTACTACTACTACTACTATTACTACTACTACTACTACTACTATTACTACTACTACTACTACCACTGCTTTTATTTCTACTAGTGATACTTGCCTCATGTCAACTGACATAAAGTATGGCAAAACTAGAATTTATATAATGTTATGGGCAGAACTTGGAACATTGCTATTCAGGCACACTGGATCTTGTGCTAATGTAAGCTTGAAAACTGTATCTACAATGAGTCGTATCCCACTGTCCCATCTAGAGATGGGTGACACAATGAATATGTTCATAGATAAACCTTCCACTAAACCCAATCGTCAGCAAGGTGTGTAAATGTGCTGTTGAAAAAAGTCGCTTAAAAGTCGACAGGGTCGACTTCTTTGCACCGGGTTTGATCCCATATGGCTCGGTCTCTTTCCGCATCGCGGAAAGCGTCGCACAAAGCACGAACTCCGTAGCTTTTAGCGACGTCGCTACAGTAGTCTCCGAAACATTTAACTCGTAAACCGAAGGGCGCGGCCCGGAATCGAACCCACAGCCTTCGGAGCACGAGTCAAACAGCTTGACCACTTCGCCACAGAGACTTAGAATATATGTGCTGTTCTTCCACTAAACCCAATCGTCAGCAAGATGTGTATGTGTGCTGTCCTTCCACTAAACCCAATCGTCAGCAAAATGTGTATGTGTGCTGTCCTTCCACTAAACCCAATCGTCAGCAAAATGTGTATGTGTGCTGTTCTTCCACTAAACCCAATCGTCAGCAAGATGTGTATGTGTGCTGTTCTTCCACTGACCCCTATGTTCAGTAAGATGTGTAAGTGTGTTAATCAGCCACTGAATCATATCTTCAGCAAGATATGTGTGCTTTTCTCCACTAACAGCTATCTTCAGCAAGGCGTGTAAGTGAGTTAAACTTCTACTGAACCCTATCTTCGACACGATGTGTAAGTGTGTCAACTGATTGATTGATTGATTGATTGATTGATTGATTTAGAAACCGACATCACAGCATTCGGGGCATTCTCATAAACGCTCCGTCCCCATCCTCAGCAGCCAGCGAAGAGTTCCAACACTAATAGTTCCAGTAACAATTTGATTATATGTCAGTCTCGCCTTTCCTCTGAGCGTCAATCGTCGGCCAGATCCCCTCGTCACACCTCGCTGCCTCATTCTTACCAGACTATGGTATAGTGTGTCAATGCTATGGTCTATATAATCTTTAATATTTAGGCTTTCGTTTCCTTGTCATTCACAATTTGCCTTCAGCCAAGAGAATATTTTTTCTGCAAGGAATCATGGAACCAAACATGGCCAAACTAGACACATTTTCGACATCTTAATAGTGACTAGGGCTTAACGACTCGCATTTATTATTTGTTTGTCAAACACGTTTGTTTTGTGTTCTTTACGTGAAAGATATAGACCAGGGGTGGCCAACACGAGGCCCGCGGGCCGCATGCGGTCCGCCGGACGTCATGTTGCGGCCCGCGGAGTGGGAAGCGATGATGTGGTCGAGGCTGTAGCAAGCTTGCTTGTTTACTTTAATTAACAAAAAAATTAGGTGCGTGGCCTGGCAGAAAATATTATTTCCGAAATTTGGCCAGCTAGCTGAAAAGGTTGGCCACCCCTGATATAGACATTTCTATAGCCAAAGCAATGTTTTCCTGTTGTGGACGTGAACACAGAAGACACAAATAACAGATTTCACAATTTAGTGTCAGGCAAATCTCGTTGTATCTCGTCTGGTGCGTACTACATAATTAAATACGAAATGAAGTGAACAGATGAATTCTATATCTACTGAAATACAACACACATTGTCAATGATACTACTCTAATGTACAGCCACGTGTAACTAAAATAGTTGTAGATTCACTTCAGTCGATTTCTGTTTACAAAGTGGTTCTTGAAAGTGGTTAACAGCAGCTTCAGCAAATTTAAGCATGCATTTTAAAATACAACAACAAAGTCCGATAAACAAAATATTGCACGATTTCTTGCCAGGGATATTTCGCTGTATTTCTTCAGATGCATACTGCAGAGTTTTATTTCAAGTAACGTAAAGAAATAAATGATACTCGTAATCTTGCTGAAATATGATGTTCATCGTCGCTGACATTGTTCATTTGTGTAGAACGTTCTATCAACGGAAGTCTAACATTTAGCAGGAAGTCCTTCTGTTTACATAGTAACAGCTGGAATCCACTAATATATAGTGCTTCGATATGTTTGAGCTTTCGATTATTGTTCATAGAATACAGTATACTAAATGCGGCCTGCTTATTAATGGTGTGGTCGGTACTTTGCAGTATTTACCCGACACGATGCATCGAAATATGCTAGGCATGAAATCATGCGTTTATTATTCACGTAAATTGTGAAATCTGTAGTTTGTGTCTTCTTTGTTAACATTGTCTGTCATTTGAATTTTGCGAATATGGATTCTTAACTGATCAAGTGTCGTGGGGTGATTAATCGCCTTTAGCGACTTCCCGTATCTGCCATGGGTGAATATATCGCCGAAATGTCGTCATTGCATTATAATACAACATATCTGCTACCATATTGACAACTCTTGAACTATAACCGTGACACTACTTCCAACTTTCTGTCTTCAATTTTTGTTTGGTCCGAACCTACTGTTAAATGAAATAATTTATGTTAAATTATTCATAAGTTCCAACTGAACAAGTCCAAAATTAAAAGTCAAGTAATTTAGATGAAGTTTGGTAGGTTTCTTGATTTATTTCTTGGTTGACTTGACTACCTGTCCCACTTCGGCGTGCTTGAACAGTCATGAGTATAATTGGGTTTATTTTGCATTGTCTTAGATAACAGGCAAGGCAGGTTAAGACAGCCCAGGGAAACATTGAGTACAAACTTAACAACAACACCCATTATAGCCATTGTTCAGTATATCATGTATAATTTGCACTCCTTGTTTCTCTCCACAATTACAACCTATTCTATTTTTTTTTTAAATGTTTTGCCATATCCTGCCCAATTCATTCTATATTTGCGTTCTATATTGTCTAGTATCTTCAACTGTCATTTTCAACGAAGGAATATTTTTGATTTCGTGGTTTCCGATAATCAACATAATAGTGTGTCAAGCAAACCCTTAAATGCATTGTCTCCCTCAACAAATGTTGTAAGATGTAGATTTGAAACACAGAAGCCATAAACAATATGTTGTACGACTTTTTGCCTGGCATATTTCGCTGCCTCTCGCCAGTTGCATACTGCAGAGTTATATATCGTATGAGATAAATAACTGAATAATACTTTACCTGAAACATTTAAAACACACAGTCACAGTTATTGTTTGAATGTCAAGTATTTGTTATTCTCGCGGTGATTTCAAATTTAACACGAACTCTTTCTGTCTGCATAAAATTGACTGAAACCACCTAATTTTTAACGCCTGAAGAGTTGCGGCGAAATATGGCGTGCAACAAGTTGTTGATGGATTATGTGTTTAAACGCACAAAGGGAATAAATACATTGTTTTGAATAAGGAGTTGACGCTGATCGTTCCAGAAACACGTTGGGTGTAACCATGATGGACTTATTCCCACATACACAACTTCTTGGTGGCGTCACACTTATATCCAAACTAAAGCATCCTTAAAAATGCTGTTTCGTCTGTTACATTATCTTCGACTCTTAAATATGACATTTTACGTTATCTTCAAACTCTTAAATATGATGTTTCGTGTTATTTATTTTCGACTATTAGTTATGCGAATAAGGATTGATAATGAAGTGGGACAGTGTCAGCCAATTAAGAGAGGTGTTAGGCAGGGATGTGTGATGTCTCCAGATCTTTTTTCCCTGTACAGTGAAAATATTTTCAGAAATGTAGAAGACATAAATGGAATCAGCATTGGAGGACGAAACATAAGTAACATTAGATATGCAGATGATACAGTATTGATTGCAGACAATGCATATGATCTGCAACAATTAGTAGACGCGGTTGTTGTCCACAGTGAGCAGCTGGGGTTGGAATTAAATTGTAAGAAGACACAGGTTATGGTCGTCACTAGAAAGAACGAAGTACCACAATGTAATATACAAGTAAATGGGAATATTCTTCAACAAGTGAATCGGTACAATTATCTCGGAACAGTCATAACATCTGATGGGAGGTGCCTTGAGGAGATTAGAACAAGAATCGCCATGGCGAAAGTAGCCTTTAGCAAGATGAAAAACATTCTGACCAATAAAAAGATGTCAATTGAAACTAGAAAAAGAGTGTTGAGGGGATATATAGAGCCTGTTCTTTTGTATGGATGTGAAACTTGGACAATGTGCAGTCAAGCTGAAAAACATCTGGTGGCCGCAGAAATGTGGTTTCTGAGGAAAATGCAAAGAATACCATGGACAGATAGAAAAACCAATGACCAAGTACTACAAGAGACAAATGAAAATCGTAGATTGATTAGAGAAATTAGACGTAGACAGTCAAAATTTTTTGGACATGTTATGAAAAGAAATGGACTGGAGAACTTAGTCACAACTGGCAAGATCGAAGGGAACAGACCAAGAGGAAGACCGAGAGGAAAATATCTGGATGGCTTGGCCACATGGCATGGACGAGACAGGAACACTGAGCTGATCCACGACTCTGGTGATCGAGTGAAATGGCGAATCATGACCGCCCACGCTTTCCGGCATGGCACATGATTGATTGATTGATTAGTTACGCTGTTCACATGTTATTTTATCTTCGACTCTTAAAAATGCTTAATCTTATATCAATCTTATATCATATAAATATAATGTAACCCTATCTTATATCATATAAATGTACTGTATTCCTATCGTATATCAATTTAACTTATTTATGTCTTATAAGCCGGTCTCTCTGGCTGAGGGGTTACAACACTTTCTCCGTAATCCCGTTTATCACGCAGTCTCGTAGCGGGAGAGAACTGGGAGCGGTTCGACCCCCGCTGGTGACTTGCGGGATACTGAGCCGGCCGCTCAGAAAGCAATGGCAAACTACTGAGCGTAATCTTGCCAAGAAATCAACAGACAGCTGAAAGATGCTGCTGTTGACAGCGATGTCCTGTAAAGGATATGAAAAAAAAAAAAAATGTCTTATAAAATAGAAATGTACTGTAATTCTATCTTATATTAAATACATGTACAGTATTCCCATCTTAAATTATTTAAATATACGTACTACACGGCAATAACAACTACTGAACTAAAATTACCCAGTAAACCACAAACAGCCAATAAATGCTGAGGTTGATTACAACGTACTATATTATGGCACACAGCTAACTCCAACTATATTCTAATCAAAGCCCAGGATAGTATTTTCACTTCCCATTCATAGCATGTTCTCATTTACCAATTTGTGTATTTTGGCATAATCTGAAGGGAAAAAAAACACATAGCACATACATACAAAATTACTTTTCTAAATTAAAGCCAATAAATAAATCACCAAAAAAAAAAAAAAAAAAAAAAAAAAAAGTAGATAGTGAACTTTACTAAAATACGATTACAAGAAACAAATTGGACGTTGCGGCCCAAGCTTTCGTCAGCACAGAACAGACAAACACAAACCAACACAAAACTACATGAAACACACTACATGACAATAATATTAAGGGTACTTATCTGAATCTGTGTCCTAGCTTGGAGTGACTGTGGAGTGACTAAATTAAAGGCAGTGGTATGACTCATCAGAGATCAACCCAGAGGTTTCGAAAGTCCACAGCTCTACAATGTTTACCTCTTTTAATTACTTTTACAATCAAGTACTCACCTTAAAGTTTCAAAACATGCATAAGTAACTGCAAGTAAAGCATTTATGAATTCATATTATCTATAAAACTACAGCTCAATAAGAAAATATTCCTGGAGAGTATACCTTCTATTACTATTTAGGCTTCGACAGTAATAAGTGGGTAATCCACATCTTTAGTGTTTACCACTTGTATTTACTTTCACAATCACGTGCTCACTTACACATTTCACAATATGGATAAATAACTGTAAATATACACACACGTAAAGAATTTATGCAATCATATTACTAAGAAAAACTATAGCTTAATAAGAAAATATTCCTGGAGATTATACTTTCTATGAATATAATCAAGGTCACAGTGACAAGATCGCCTTGGGTAGTGAGAGTTAACCACCTCCGAGGTGTCTCTAGCACTCCCGTGTATTCTAACCCCAGGGGTTGGACGGGTAGATACACACATTTACTCTGTGGTTGACCTCGTATTAGTTAATTATGTCTACAAGCCCCTCCAGATTCTAGACCCCCGCTAACTACCTACTCCCTTGGAACAATGAACACTGAGGCATCGTCCGAGACCACACTCAATAAGTATACAAAGAGTAAGTCAACATACACAAAGTTTATTCTACCCTTGAGACTAAAGAACTGAAATGAACATCCTGATAGAATAATCTATTTACACAAACAGAGGATAGAGTAGAGACAGAATCAGAGATATGGCTTCATCATCAGGCTGAGAAGTAGATTGGATGCAGATGTCCCGTCCAGTCGGTCAGCCACTCACCCGGCTTCCTTCCAGTGAGCTGACTTGAACCTTGGAGACCACTCCGTCCCCAGAGCTTGGATCAACAACCAGAGAGTTACCCCTGGACCTCACTCAACTGGACCAACTGCAACTTCATCACCTTCTAAGGAGTCACTGATAAACTAATAAACAGTTCACTGTACACAGCCTAGCTGGGAGACAATCCTCCTGGACTTGACCCCAGTTACTCTTGCATTCAATGAAAGTCTGTAGCCAATTGACCAATTTAATGGTCCCCCATTAGTATCACGTACCCCTGATTGGGTAATAGTCAATGATCAATCTAATGATCCCTAAGTCGTAGTACATTACCCCTGGTTGGGTAATAAGCCAATGATCAATCTAATGGTCCCTAAGTCGTAGTACATTACCACTGGTTGGGTAATAAGCCATTGACCAATCTAATGGTCCCTAAATCATAGTACATTTCCCTGGTTGGGTAATCAGATAGTTCTGCTGCTACTAGAGTCTTACACGGAAACAGTTCAGTTGCTAACTAAGTTCCTCAGTTGGATTACACTTATATTTCATCTGGAGATAACATTGTTCAGTCTGGACAAGAATTAGTTGTCCATTACCTTATAACACTGGTATTAAGTCTCTATACGGTAGCTGGTGTAGGTCTCATCGTGACCTACCACTAAAGCTGTCGTAGGAACAGTCCCAGTTTATAAACTAACCTTTTCCACGTTTAGGCGGAACCTTACTAGACGTATACCGTCTGGTATATCATATCATTGAGCATGATTGCTCAGGTAGCTGAACTTCTCCTTGCTGAAACAGAGTATCTTCTAAGTCAGAAAAGCAACACAAACCATCACATCGTGCACTTTCAGGGCACCGGAATCACTGGATGCTAACATTCACTCATGTTGATTCACCCGGCAGGACTGGGTGAGGTGGACTTGTTCTGACTTAACGTGCTGTGGTGTGTCCTTGCAAGGATGAACTGGCTGTGCTATTATCTGAGGGTCCGATTCTACACACATTATAGAACACGTCACACATTTTCTTCGCATACACGTCTCACATACGTTACACTTTTCTTTTAATAAATTAATTGTTATTAATTTTTAGAAGCAAGAGTTGTTGAGTATGTTGCGTTGGGGGAAGAATGAGAGGGAGCATGATCAGGTAGAGTGATAGAGAGAGAGAAAGAGGTGTCCATGAACCGAAGGAGTGTGGTGGACGGAAGCTAGTGAATTCTCCAGGATATTGATAAGGGGTTAAATATAATGTGGGTGTTGACTCCCCTCACTCCAGAGACGACACTTTAAACGGACACACGACAATTGGCTAGCTGTTAGATTAACTTTTCAAGAATGGGAAGCCAGATTTTGAGGTGATATTTTCCATCATTCACATAACAATATATGACAATGGTCTGGTGCTGTCTTATATTTATAAAATGAATTCTGTCTTGGCTAGTTGTTAAACTAACTTTTCAATAATGAGAAGCCAGATTTTGAGTTGATATTTCCCATCACTCATGATGATCCAATAACCATCAATAAAAATAAAATAACACGTTGCAAGGCAGATTTTTTGCCTTAAACCAACTTCAACAGAGTCCACTTGCCGCGTTGCTGACATCCTGGCAAGTCCACCATTGCCCATACGATCAATCCACTTTATAAAACCAACAACCAAAATACAACAAATTGTTAACAATTTCCAAAACACAAAGTTATGATTTCCGTATTTTACAATATATTTTGTGTTCGTGTAAAATTATTAACACTTGAAGACTAGAGAATGAAATCTCTGAACACAGCTATATTTTATAGTTTCAATATACTTTGAGAACAAAGTTTTGAGACGCATCTTTGGACCCATTAGGGATACAAAAAGTGGAGAGTGGAAAAGAAGAAGTACCAAAGACATTTATGATCTGTTTAAGTCCCCGCTAATCACTGGTATCATGAAGGCTAATAGACTACAATGGCTGGGGCATATAGAAAGAATGGAAGATAATAGGGAAACAAGACTCGCTTACATTCAGGAAATAAATGACCGTAGACCCCGAGGTAGACCAAGAAGACGGTGGAGAGATAATATATGTACAGACCTACAAGCACATGGAATCAACGACTGGCAAGAGAAGGTCCACCAGAGAGACGAATGGGGACGGATTGTATCTGCAGCAAAGAACCTCAATGGCTCGGAACGCTGAAGAAGAAGAAGAAGAATATACCAAGCCTAAGGTGCCAGGAATAATACTGGGAAGTAAAGGCGACATCTGTGATATTGGCGACATCATCATCATCATCATCATTGGCACCTTGCCGTCTTGACAGACGATAGTTTGTGCATTAAAAAGGCATAATAACTTTTAACTATGGCGGTAGCGAGTGTGACTGATAAGGCCAATTTGCGCTGTAAATGTCCGTTCACAGTGGGTGCATGTGAACACGTGGTCATTTCCACCATCATGCACCATCTTACGTCTCAAACGCTTGGTGTGTGACTTTTCTGCAATAATTTTCTCCTTTGACTTTATTCCATTTCTGATATTTGCCCTCCATGCAACACGTTCAGCGGCGACTTGCTCCCAATGTGCATTATCAATGCCTGTATCAATCATGTGCCGCTTACACACATCTTTGTATCGTAGTAGAGGCCGACCCTGAGATCTCTTACCCATCTGTAATTCACCAAAAAAGATATCCTTTGGTATTCTACCATCATCCATCCTCCTAAGATGTCCTATCCATCTAAGTCTACGAAGACTGAGCATGGAATAAACTGTCACCAACCTGATCTTTCCAATACTTCAGTATTTGTGATTTTGTCTTGCCACTTAATACCAAGAATTCTTCGCAGACACCGCATATGAAAGCTGTTGAAGTTGTTCTCTTGGTGTGAGTAAGTTGTCCAGGTTTCACTGCCATGGAGAAGAGTACTAAGGACACAGGCTTGATAGACAAGGACTTTTGTTTTGGCAGTAAGCTTCCTGTTCTCCCAGACTCTTTTTCTTAACCTGTTCATTGTTGTTGCTGCCTTACCAATCCGGATGTTGATTTCCTGATCTAGGGATAATTTGCTATTTACCACTGATCCTAGATATGTAAAATGGTCTACTATCTCTAGTTCGGCGTCGTCAATAAAGATTGATGGTACCCCATGTGCACCTTGTGACATAATCTGTGTCTTCTGTTTGCTAATTGTTAAACCAAATTCAGAACAAGCATTGGAGAATGCAGATAGTAGACATTGCAATTCTTCCTCAGAGTGGGTCGTAACTGCAGCATCATCTGCAAAAAGCAACTCTCTGATCAGTACCCTCCTAATTTTGGTCTTAGCCTTCAATCTCTGAGCATTGTAGAGGCCGCCATCTGAGCGTGAGTGAATGTATATACCACCATCCTGATCATGAAATGCATATTTCAGTAGAAGTGAAAAGTATATTCCAAAGAGGGTGGGAGCTAGTACACAACCTTGCTTAACTCCACTCTTGATTTCAAATTCTTCAGAAGTTGCACCATCAAACTTGATTATACCCTTCATGCCTGTGTGGAACGATTCCACAATGGACAGAAGAGTTGGTGGGCAGGCAATCTTCTTTAGTGCCTTGAACAGACCCTCACGACTGACCAAATCAAATGCCTTTGTGAGGTCGATGAAGGCAATAAACAGTGGTTGATTCTGTTCACGGCATTTTTCTTGCTTTTGTCGCAATGAGAATATCATATCAGTGGTAGACCGGTTCTGTCGAAAGCCACACTGTGATTCGGGGTAGACTTGATCTCCTAGGACTTGAAGTCTGCGCAGAACAATTCTGGCAAATACTTTTCCAACAATACACAGAAGTGAGATACCCCTATAGTTGTTGCAGTCGCTCCGATCGCCCTTGTTCTTGTACAATGTTATGATGCTTGAATCTTTGAAATCCTGTGGGACTTGTCCTTCACGCCAGCATAGCTCTATTAGCTGGTGGATCTGTATAGTGAGTGTGTCTTGCCCACTCCTGATAACCTCTATTGGAATCCCATCCTTACCTGGAGCCTTGCCAGATGCAAGTTCATTTATAGCACACTTAACTTCTGTTATGGTGGGAAGTGTGTCCAGGTGGTCAAGAGTTGGTAGAGCCTCTATGGCGTTGAGGGCATCATCCGCTAGTTTGGTCTCACTTGAGTAAAGCTCCAAATAGTGCTCTACCCATCTGTCCATCTGCTGTTTCTTATCAGTGATGATTTCTCCAGTCAAGGTTTTCAATGGTGCACTTCTTTTGATCACTGGACCGCAGGCTTTCTTTATTCCTTCATACATGCTTCTTATGTCTCCCTTATCACTTGCGATTTGAATGGACTCGCGTAACTTGATCCAATAATCATTTGCACACTGCCTGGCAGCCTTTTGCACATCCTTGCGACATCACCAACACAATGATAAAATAAACAGATGCTTAGTTTTTCTGAACAGACATTGAAGCACACATATCCTAAATGTCTTTCTAGAAGACACTAACTAAAACTTTGTCTTGTCCTTGTAGCATTCTCTAGCTGTCTGGATACCTCCTCCATACAAAGATGTACAGGAAGCAAATGTTACTTTAATCAGCATCATGTGCCATGAGGTGCAGCACAGGTATTCATGTGTCTCTCCAACCATGTCTTATGTGTTGTTGATAAGTTTGACCACTGATCATCTTTTCTGTCCCTCCGACAATATCTCCTTTGGCCATTAAGACTGTTTCCCGTTTGTCACAGTTTTCTCTAGATACTCTCGTTTCATAGTGTGACAATAACATGATGATTGTCTTTTCCTGATATGGGTTGAACAGGTGTCCAGACTATCCATTTAGCAAATTCAAATTGCAAAGATGTTGTCCTATATGTCTCTGTAGCAAAGATGTTGTCCCAAATGTTCTTGTAGTAAACGCTTATTGTGCAGATGACATTCTAAATGTCCACGTAGCAAACAATAATTGTATAGATGACATTTCACATGTTCATGCACGAAATATCATGTGAAAAACCAATATCACGAAAAACCAATTGAATAGATGACATGTTCTGGAAAAAAAAAACAACCACAACACCAATTCTATAGATGATATCCCATAAAGTTTGATAGAAAACACCAGTTGTAGATGATATCCAAAATGTTGGAATAGAAACCACCAGTTCTATAGATGAATTCCCATAAGTTTTGATAGAAAACTGTTGTTTAGATGATGTACTAAATTTTCTGACAGAAAACACCCGTTGTAAAGATGGTATCCTAACATCCTTGAAGGAAACAATTGAATAGATGATGTCATAAATTTTCAGACAGAAAACACCAATTGAATAGATAATGTCCTAAATGTTCCTACAGAAAACACCAGTTGTATAGATGATGTTCTAAATGTTCCTACAGAAAACAAAAGTTGTATAATGATGTTCTAAATGGTCCTACACATACAAACATTTGCAGAGATAGTAAACACAAAGTGTATAGCTAGAGTATTAATATCCTTGTAGGATAAACCAGTACAGATGATGTCCTAAATGTCCATGTTTAATTTGTGTACCTTACCAATTCCAGTTACAGTTATTGGTGTAGCAGTGGTGTAGACCTAAAGTGATATCATAAAGATCTTAATCATGGACACTGTTGGAGAATCCGATTTGGAATTATTTCCAAACAAATACCACTTCTACGCCAACTTTTCCTCACAACATAAGTGCTAGAGAAATTTTATGTCACAAGAAATAATTGTGGAAAGTAGCTTGTCACCTCACCTAGTATGACATAACCTAATATTTGTGAATGCCTAACACTTAACACCTCTATAGCACGAATGCGCGACAATGCGCGAAATGAGAAGTTCGACGTCCGACAATGGCAGAGTTTGTTCGATATGGATGAAAGGCATATCATCTACTGTGGAGACTTCAATGCCAGAGGCAGTCAATGGGGGAATTGCATCACCAATAGACAGGGAGAAGATCTGGAGGACGCCCTGTCATCTGCTGCCCTAGTCTGTCTGAATGATGGAATGGTCACTAGAATAGCCACTCGACCGGGTGACTCTGACAGCGTCATTGACTTGGCTCTGGTGTCGTCCACCATCGCACCAAAGTGCCGGTGGGGCACACTGGGATACCACGACAGCGACACTACCCTTGTATCATCCTGATCGAGAAAGACAGGCCCAGGAGTCAAGGAAACAAGACAAATGCCTTCCCGACCAACAGCACTGATCAAGACGCCATAAGCAAGATCAGAAGAAGAAAACAAACTTCCTCCCGCAGGAGACAAGAAAGATGGTTGCAGCCACCATGGTGGAATGGCGAGGTCGAGAAGGCATGGCTGGGAAAGAGGCAGGCTGTCAAAGACTGGCAAAAAGCCAGAAAGGCTAACATGCCACAGGTTGAGTTGGCGGACGTGAAGACTGAGGTCGATAGGACGATGACTTTATTCAAATCCTGCGCCAAACAGGCCAAGGCCGAAAAATGGGACGAGTTCTGCAGACAGGTGTGCTCCGAGCGATCTCTTACGACATTCTGGCGCCTCCATAAGAGCATGAACGGCGCTGCACAACGTAGGGGTATTCCAGACTTTCAAGGCACAGGCCTCACATGGAAAAAGTCGGATGCGGATAAAGGTAAGGCCCTTCTTGCACGCTATTTAGAGCAGACTGACCTGAAAGACGAGCCCGCCAGACAGAGGACCACAACGACACTCGCTCAGTTGTGCGAGGGGGTCGGGACAGACGAAGAATGGACAATCACAGCTGAGATATTGCGGGCGATGCTCAAGAAATCACCTAACTCCGCCCCAGGCCCAGACGGCATCCGATATGGGGACCTACTGGTGATGTCAGAAGACGACATGGAAGAACTGGCCAGAGAATTCAACAACAGTATCCAGAGGGGTCAGATCAAAGAGGAATGGCTACACAGCTACTTGCTGCCGCTGCCAAAACCGAACAAAGACCATTCCAAGATAATCGGCTACAGAATCATTACGATGCAGAACACTGCTGGCAAGCTACTGGAGAAAATTGTAGCACACAGACTTGCTTGTGACTTGGAACAACTCGACTGCTTCCCGTCCACACTTGGAGGATACAGACATAACAAAGAGTCATGGCTGAATGCGGCGGTCTTTGCTCAAGATGTTTACGAAGGATTTCAGGTTAGAGAAGAGACATGTGCGGTCGCCATAGACTTAGAGGACGCATACAATAGAGTATCCTTCGAGCACTTGATGCAAACCCTCCTCAGACTGAAAGTGCACCCTCACCTTGTACGATGGATAGCTGCAGTTCTGCTCCAAAGAGAGGTGGTGCTAGGATGCGGGAGTTGGTCTTCTGAGCCGATAACGACAAGTCCAGGATTGCCGCAGGGTTCACCACTGTCACCAGTACTATTCAACGTGTATACGGTGCCGATCACTGAACAACAGTTGGACGGGAAGGGCAGGACTCTGTCATTTGCTGACGACATTTTCGTGTATCGACAGGATCGAGATAGACAGGCGGTTACTAATGATGTGCAGGGCGAACTAGATCGAATTTCCTCATGGTGTGCTGATGACGATGCCCTTGTCAACCCTGCAAAGGCATCGGTTACATGGTTCTCCCTAAACAACCATATTGTGAACACAGACCTGCCGGCAGTTTAATTGGTGGGAGCATTATAAGTAGAACCCAGTCAATGACATATCTTTGCGTGAGGCTTGAACGAAGCCTGTCCTTCAGCGATCACGTCGATTATGTCATAACGAAAGCTCGAAAGGGTTTGTCAGCAATGAGAGTCATGGCGACTGCCAATATCGAGCAAAGACTCCTAATACTTCTGTTCCAAGGACTGGTGCTTTCACGCATCGAGTATGCCCTGGCCATCCTCACTGTCAGCCCTACACAGATTGGAAGACTTGAAAAGGTACAAAACGAAGCCATGCGCATCATTTTGGGCTGCACGAGAGACACCAGCTGTGCAGCACTGAGATACCTCCTTGACTTCCCAACAATGGAACACAGGATCAAGATCTAGAGAGCTCGTGCATACTTAAAAATAAGTGCAGATGAGCAGCACCCTCTGCATGATGCTATATTCAGAGAAAAGGGTGACAGGTTAAAGAGAGGCAAATCATGGATGGCTCGGGCGGAAGATGTCGTCAGACACGTCTGCAGTCTTACCAGTATCAACCCCGGCAAGGAATGGGTGCCGGTGCCTCCAGCTTTTAAGTGCACTTTCTCCTGCATCATCACACTCGACAGACGATGCAGAGAGCAGAACCCTGCCGCTGTCAATGCAGAGGTCAACGCGCTCATCTATGAAGAGTCAGATAGCCCCGAAGTTCTCATCTATACAGATGGATCGGTTGTAAAGCAGCAGAGAAATGCGTGGGCATTTACAGCCCGTTCAGCGGGCCGAACCGTTCAAGAATCCAGTGGTGCCCACTCTATGACCACGAGCAGCATGACGATGGAGGTGATGGCAATTATACAGCTTTTATATGGCTGGAATCACAGCATTATACCAACGTGTGTGTACTAAGTGACTCAATGAGCATGATTCAGAAGGTCGAAGCTGGATCTGTACGTAGACAATGGATTGAGTCGCTGCGGAAGTCTGTTGTCCGTAAAGTCACCTTCATCTTCGTCCCGGTACATGCAGGAATCGAGGGAAATGAACGAGCTGATAAACTGGTTGGCTCTGCACCCCCTGTAGATGGCCAGCCCATGGATCGTGCCGATGTTATTAATGCCCTTAAAGATATGGCGAGAACATAGGACTTTGACGTCAGTGATTCCACATCGCTATCCAGGTTGAAAGAGTTGGGTGTAAGAATCGGCACGGCCAGACGTGAGAGGTACATCGGGAAAACCAGGTGCCTCGTCAACCAATACAGAACTGGCACTATTAGCCACCGGACGCTGATGCATATGCTGGGGGGAGGTTCTGAGCACCTATGGACCTGTCCGGAGTGCAATGAAGATACCCCAACTGATAACTGAACTGATAACTGAACCTCTATAGCAGTATTTGCTATGAAAGCACTTACCTATAACATTTTATTTCAAGTCTTTAGCTTGCCTCATCAAATATCGCATCATATATCAATATTAAACATCTTACTGATGTGTTGCATCCTTTTGTACAATAAATGTCAATCTACATTTTAATCTGTATCTGTAAGAGAGCTCTTTCTCCATTCTAAATATGCTGGTAACAACATGAGGCTTTGATCATTTCTGATAAATTTGCTACCTCTGCAGTTTGCTAATCTTACCATGAGTTGGCTATCTGTTAAAGAATACATTTTCTATGCTATCACTTATCTCAAGGTGCAGATTTCATTTGAAATGTATCAGATTGTTTGTTAGATCTTATAATATACAGTTTATAAGAAAATACGCTGTTGTTTCAATTATTCATTTTGGTAACAAAGCATGTATGGCTACATGCAGCCTTGGAAGCCTGGTAGAGCAGTGTCTGTTGGCACGGTGATCATGTGGTTGAATCTTTATGCAAAGTGACATGCTCTTCCAGGTCGACCCAAATGAACGTGACTACCAGGAGATGTTCCGAGAAGTAAAAGCGACTGATATGATAATGGCCACATCACTCACAGAGTGCCAGCTGTTATATACAAACATCACTCACCGAGTGCCAGTTGTTATATACAAACATCACTCACCGAGTGCCAGATGTTATATACAAACATCACTCACCGAGTGTCAGATTCTATATACTTCTTCTTCTTCTGCGTTCATCCGGAGTTTTTTTTCGGACGTGATTGCGTTGTGCCTGTTTACAGTAGAGCTGCGTTCTTGCGCCGTTAGGCCGACACATCCGACTTCTGCGGGCATTTGTTGACCGGGTTAACATTACCGGGGGTTTCTTAGGACGTTTGACTCTCACTGTTGTGGTGTTATCCCCCATCCCAGCTGGCCCATATATAACAGCCAAAGGCATCCTGGTCAGCCCTCAAGGGAAGGCAGGGGCAGACCATGGGCATTCCCCGCCAGCTAAGGAGGCTTCCATACTTGCAGAGCCGACACACAGCGCTCTGGTACTGGGCTCACCCAAGGAATCGTCACGTCCTGCACATGGCTGCTTAGCCTCACTTCCGTATATTGGGCCTTCCGTTCACCATAGGCTGTTCTTCTGGAAACCAGAAGAATGCAGTCTGCAGATGACATCCACACAGTGAACTTTCGATTCGGACTTTCTATGTAATGGATTTGCTATCCAAGCAATATTCCATTTCATGCCTTTGGTACGCTTTTGTTACCGACATATCTGTGGTACGAGCTACAGCAGTCTAAATACTTCTTTGTGCACCTTCACCTTCAAATGTCAAGCTGAGTGTAGTTAAAGTTAGCTGCAGTCAACTTGAGCTTGTTGATATCTCCATAGAGCTTGTCCTCAAATGAAGCAGGTGTGGGCCAAAATATCTTTCTCTGTTCTGCATATATTGCGCACTCCTGCAGCAGATGTTTAGCTGTCATTTTACCAGTTTCACAATTACGTTCATCGGTATCTCTTATCTTTAGTTTATTGAACAAGTGGTATTTCAGCCTGTTATGTCCTGTGGAGTCTGAAGATTGATACTTGTTCTCTCCGGTCGAGTTTGTAATGTGCATCATCCTTCTGATGGCCTGGACGCTCTGATTCCCATTTGGTTCTGTAAGTGCTTTTTATAAACCTCTTTGCCTCATTATAGGTTATGTCTATGTCAGGCTGTGGTAGTCGTCCACCCTCCTTTGCTAGTATGTCAGCCTCTTCATTTCCAGGTATACTGCAATGTGATGGGATCCACTGTATTACAACTGTTTTTTGGATTTCTGGCATAGACCATGGGGTGCTGCTCTTAGGTCAGCTAGTTCTGTGCTGTTTTTGTTCTTCAGTATTGAGACAGCTGACTTTGGATCTGTGAAGATAGCTATTTGCTTCTCTTTGTTTTCCTCCATCAAGAGCATTTCTGCTGCAGTTTTCAAAGCCGCTACCTCAGCTTTGAAGTTACTTGAAAATTTTCTTGTGTTCTTTTTCTCAGTACCTGGAATGTTTTCTATCATCTCAGGCAGTTGCTGCTGACTCCAAGCTGTAAATGGGTTTGACTGTTGATATGTTAAGTATGGGATCTGCCCTAATCTTTCGTTTTGCAGTTTCTACAAAGTTGCCACGCTTCAGTCTTCCCTTTCCAAAACCATTAAACCTGTTATATATAGGGTGGTCTGTCAATCTTCTGAATTTTTCTGCTTGTTGCTGGGCTGTGCTATCTCTTCTATCCTGCATTGGTTGTAAACAAGTGATCTTTTCTAGTTCATTAATAGACGTTGTCTTCAGGCATCCAGTTGTTACCAGCAAGCTTTTTCATGATTGCTATTCTTTGCCTTGCTCTAGTTCGATTTTTCTCAACCTGTATCTTCCATGTCAGGCGAAATTGCATTCGTAACCCTGTCGCCATAGAAGGGGTTATGGGCGCAGTTCATAATCCAACATACCGCATTCGAAACACAGCTGTGGGCGATTTGGCAGCAGTCCATCATGCGTTGGTTTTCATAAAAATGTTATGAGTGCTCGTTGTTCAGAAAGCAATGGCAAACTACTGAACGTAAACTTGCCAAGAATTACAGGCAGCAAAAAATGCTGAGGTTGACTGCCACATCCTGTAAAGGATATGCAACTAACATGCGCCTAAGCTCTCAGAAATGTTCTCATACATATTGTATGAGGCTGTGTCAACACCCCAAGCTATGTTCGTTGTATTGATAAGAAAAATCTCAGCTTGAAGAACAAGTGAATCAAAGACCTTTGGGTATGCAAGTTAGTGTACTAGCATCCAGGCTTTATGATTCATAGTAGTTTACCTTTATGTTTAATTTCATTTTGTTGTTGTTCCATGATGAAGGCTTTCTGGCCACAACTTCCATTCTGTGGTTTGTAATTTATTCTTAGGAAGATGAAGTTTTCCACTTTCTGCGTGTTTTTACTTGTTGAATGTCTACAACTTTACGTTAGTTAATTTCATTATTATTATTATTTTCTAAATGTTCAGAAACACACAGAAACTGTGAACAACACATTGGAGTAATTGCTCCAAGACATAAACAGAACTTTAAAGAGAAACAGTATACATTATACAAAAAATAATGAAACAGTTTATAAAACAAACAAACAAATAAGATACATTTGTAAAACACTGTATGGACAGTTATGTACATACTTCGTACATTTATTAAAGGGGTTAATTCCTTTATCTTTTACTATGTTTACAAGACACTCTTGTGGCTATAATATAAAACAACAAACACGTTTGTGTGGCAGTGAATTTGCCGGTGACAAGATGGCAGAGATGCAAATAATGGGGTTAATAGTGATTATATATGCGATGGAAAATTTACATTTGAGAAATATTCTTTGCAAAGCTTTCATAAAATGTATATCTTTGCTTATCGTCACCACAATGTGTTATGCTAATAAACATGGGAGATCATCATTTGTCATTTCTTTGTTATGCAGCTGTGGCTAGGTATAATTATGTCTCTATCCTCCACATTCTTTTCTGATAAAGATTACCAGTTGGCACGAAATGTTCAAGTTTGTTTACCCTCCTAATATACCAAAAGTATCTCGGCTGTGTACATTTATTTTCACTAATCAGTTTGCAATTTTCATCTGCTATTTGAAGGACTGAGGGGTTACACGACTTTCTCCGTAATCCTGTTTATCCACGCAAGTCTCGCAGCGCGCCAAAATTGGAAGCGGTTCTACCCGTGCTGGTGACTTGCTGGATAAATGAGCCGGCCGCTCAGAAAGCAATGGCAAACTACTGAGCGTAATCATGCCAAGAAATCAACAATCAGCTGAAAGATGCTGATGTTGACAGCGATGTCCTGTAACGGATACGCAAAACATTTGAAGGACTGACTCATTGCTTGTACTCTAAATATTCTGTGTAATTTTGATAACAAACATCTATTACTGCATATAACCAAAATATTTGTTGCAATTGTGAAATAAAGATCATGATATCTGTAACAACATAATAATTTTAAACTGATTATTTGAATTTCTGCACCTCTCCATTAAAGGAGAAAATTATTGCAGATAAGTCACACACCGAGCGTGTGAGACGTAAGATGGTGCATGATGGTGGGAATGACCATGTGTTCACATGCATCCACTGTGAACGAACATTTACAGAGCGAATTGGCCTTACCAGTCACATTCGCTACCGCCATAGGTAAAAGTTATTATGCCTTTTTAAAGCACAAACTATCGTCTGTCAAGACGGCAAGGTGCCAATGAACTTCTACATTACTGAAAAGAAGAGTTAATAATAACACTGTATTTCCAACAAAAAGATCTTAATTTTTTTCTCAAGATAAAATAAAAAGATTTTATAAAATATTACGTTACACCATTCATTTTTTATCTTAAGATAAAAAATACGCATTTAATTTATATCTGGGCTGCTATTTTCACCTGTGCAAATGACAAATGATTATAATTCCCTATTTCCACAAGGAAGATAATTTGCTACAATCCTGTTTTAACATAATATCTACAGTGACAAGGTGAATCTAATGTATGAAGAATAGATTGTTGTATACTCTCGATTATTGTGTACTGATAACAACCCCATTACACAATAATTATAACTACACTTTCCAGTACCTTGACATTCATGCTTAATAATTTTTATCATTTACTTTTTACTGTGATTTTATTTACAATGCGGTGAATATATATATATATATATATATATATATATATATATATATATATATATATATATATATATATATATATATATAGCACTGAACCCATCTGAAACATGAGACCTCATGGGATAGTCAAGAAGTAGGGTGCGGAATAACCTAGATCTGAAATTACAGTTCTGAAGGCCGGGGCAACAGAATGGAGTGCATATTGGAAAATCTTCTTTTGTCCCATTTCCCCATTGTGAGATAGGCCCACCAACCACTTATTTCAAGTCATTCTGTCCTTAGCTTCCGATAGAACAAAAAAGACCGTGAAGCATATAAAAGAGACAACATTGCAGATATATACAATACATTTCGAGCACAGGAAAGAAGAGGCAGCTAATCCACATAGCTCTGCCCATGTTCTTCCCAAATTATTAATCTCTGTCTCTAATTCTCTTCTCCAAGGATAATCCAATTGGCAACAGCTTTCTCAATTTATGTCCTGTCAAATGCCAACATCTTTTCCCCACCTCTTAAATCACTTTTATTTGTTTAGCTCTCTCTCTCCGCGAGCACTACATTGGTGATTCTGTCAAGCCATTTTAGTCCTGTTTTGTGCCAGTGCCAATTAATGATTGTTTATAGCTTATTAGTAATCGTTTTAGTTGTTTTCCATGTTTCTTATCTATACTTACGTCCAGATTTAGTGTTCGAATTTAGTACTCTAACTTGAGAACTAAATTTAATTTTGTTTCCACATTTTAACAATACATGTGACAATGTGTTTTAATTGTTTCAGCTTAAGTATTATTCATTTATTCACTTCATATGGTGTGTAACTCTACAGTAAGCACCCAATGAAATGCAACAAAATATGCCAGGTAATTTCTTCATGCAACATATTGTGTGTGGTTTCTGTGTTTGAACTAATGTTGTTAGACTTCCACAGATTTCCTAGTGATATAAAGGCACTAGAAAATAACAACTGATTAAACCCACAGCTGGAAGCTTCACAGACTCACGAAGCTAGGAAAAGTACAAAATAACACATGGAACATATACAACTCTCTGATCTCTGTGATAACATAAATATTACACTATGAGAAATAGATGGTATGCCAATAATAACACTGTACATATGGGTACTTGTCTCAGATATCATTTGAGATACTGTCTTTAGTGTCTACTCTAAAGTTATATGACATATAAATTATATACATAATAATTACAACAACTCATAGTCACTAAACATTCTGTCCCAGGATATCGATTGTGAGACTGTTCATATGCCGTTTAAGATGTTATTTGGAATAAACATAACATATAAATACAACACTTAAAGCTAGTCATACACATATATACTCATCTATAAACATGTAATTGTTTAGTAAATCACAAATAGCCAATACTTAATTAGGTTGATTATAACATCCTGAAAAATAATATCAACATTATGGGCAGGAACCAGAAGTACGTGGAGTTAAAGTACATTTATTTTGCACCTGGCAACTCACTATTAAAGTATTTAGACAATTTACACTTAAAGAATAAAGAGCTCTGGTATTGATTAATTTAAATCAGTTAATGAAATCTAATGGAAATCTTCTTCTTTGTCTACCATCTTAGTTCTAAAATCTCACAAAATTATTTATTTTATAGGGACGCAGAGGTGTTTCCAAGGCACCAGGGCCGGGTTCTATACTGGCCAAGACCTATTGACGCGTCCTCGCCGAGCGTCCTGGGCAACAGGTCCCTCGGGGTCCTGGCTAAAGTCAGTAGGATCGCCGATTCCTCCGAAGTGGGAGAGTGTCTGCCTGTACGGCTAGGAACCACCAGTCTGCACACCAATAAGCCAGACATGGGACAACGGATACTCACGCAAGCCTCAGTCCTGTATGACATCACACTGATGTTGGACAACAGGATGCCTTCATCCGATATTGGAGCTCAAATCAACGAAAACAAGCATTTATTTTATTTCCAGGGATCTTGCTCATTCTTGTATAATTACGAGGGGGCTTCAAATAGACACCGTAAAAGTGTGATAGAATTTACAGTAACTATTGTCTTGTAACCTGTCAATACTATTGTTAAGGAAGGCAAGAGTGCCAAGCACGTGACATCACGGTACAGATGATCACGGTGACGTTATGAGCACATTTTAAAGACCCCCCCCCCCCCCCCCCCCAACTTTTGACATCCACCATAGAGAAGCAACGTTCTGTTGTCAGTTTTTTTTTTTTTTTTTTTTTAGCAGTGAAGGGGTGAGACCTATAGAAATTAATTTACGAATGAAGGTCCGTCTGGTGATGTATGTCTGCCATTCCATCAAGTGTATGAGTTGAGCAGGAGGTTTCCAAACGGCGTGATTTCTGTGACAGTCTTTTTGGCCCGATGAAGAGGTACAGCACACGCTACTAAGATTAAAAAAATTTCTACAGGAATTCAAGCACTTTATCGACACTGGAGAACTTGTATTGAACGTAGTAGGAACGACATCAAGAAGTGATACATTTGTTCTTTACTTTATAAGAATATATTCACCAAAAAAGAAATTTAAAAATTAAGGTTTTCATTTAAAGCTACCTTGCACCTGTTGCAGATGTAGTCCCTGAGTAAATTTCTCTTCTCTTAATAACAATAATTTCTCCCTCAGCAGTTTCTGGCTATGGGTCAGTGATGTAATAGAATCATCACAAGTTGTAAGTCTGAATGCACGGAGAAATAGATGACCCGTCTGTCCTCCACTTTCGCAGATGACGAGCCCAGTCGTGGAACCCGTGTCCGACCGCGCTCATGAGATGACCAGAGCAGTTCACTACCAACTACACTAGCGCGTCGGCTTTCTCTCCTCTTGGTCAACCTTAAATCTTACATCTGGCATATTCTCTGCCTGTTGTTTATCAGTGTTAGAATCAATGATCTACTAATCTCTCTTCGTTAATATTATGTTAAAAAATGTTTATGTAACAGTACTTCGCTGCTCCTATCCCACACAATATAGTGTTACACTCTTGTTGATCCACCACAATGTTGTTTATGTGGTACGTTGGTGCAATGGATAGGATAATTACCTGACAATGGTATGAATGCGGTGGAACAAGGGTTCGACGACAGCTCTCATTATTCGCTACGGGAAAGAGACTGGCTACCTATTTCTAAATACACTCAGGTCTACATAAAATGTTAAGATCCTAAACTTCTGTGAAGAAGATGGCAAGACAGTGCAAAATATTCAATACAGATAAAACATATTTTTAAAATGCAAGCTATGTACTGATTTTTGTATACAAACTCCTGGAACAGGCCATGTATTTTAGATTTTAAAACACTGAGTAATACAATTTCCATGTGGATTAGCTTTCTCTATTACCAGTGTCCCTCTCATCAGCAGCTGAATTTGGATGGACTGATGTTGATGAATTTGTTGAAAGAAAATGCAACTCAGGGCGTGGCATATAACAGTTACACCCACCATGTACAGAAATAATCCTGTCAAAGTGAATGCAATTTGTGTGGCAAATAGTAATATAACTATTACATGCTTCCATAGATGTCAGTTCTGCATGTATTTTGAATAGTGGTTGAAAAAGCATCCAGGTGTACTTCTCATTCTTGTGATCTGGGGTAAACACGAAAATGTCTCTCTGAAGAAAAGTAGCCGATGCATAAATTTCGCAGGTAGTTGCCCAGCAACCGTCTTTACTCATCATACTTATGTGTTCCTGTTAAAAAAAAAATTAAAACAAAATATAAGGTTCACAGCGAGTTTAAAATGAAAACCATAAAACAGATCTGAAAAAAAGAAAACCAAAGTAAAAAGAAGTATGAGGTGTGTTCAAAAAGTATTGGATCGTTGGCCAGGAAAAATATAATTATCTACCTGGATAACCTAATCTTCTACAAAGTACTGACCCTGGAAATGTACACGTTTCTCCGAACTTTCCCATCACTGTTGATATTTGAGGAAAGCCTCTTTTGTAATGGGTATAGTGTTATTGTTCTATTCTACATAATTTCTTCGTGTGACTTAAATTGGGTCCCTTTCAGGGGCATTTTCAGCCTGGGAAACGATCTTTAATCAAGAAGCCATGTTGGGAGACAAGCAAGATTGAACCAGAGGAATTCTGTGTTTGGCCAAACAAGTCTGAATCAGGTGTCAAGAATGGGCGAGTGTATTGCCACATTGAAGCTGTCAAATTCCTGTTACCCACAGGTTCATTCATTTGCATCGCCCAATATTTTGAAGGATTTGGACCACCTTCAGGTAGTAGTTCTCACTGGTTCATCAGGCCTCCATACTCTACAAACCTGTTTAATTGAGATTAGGGTGTCAGACCTACAGATAAGGAATTGTATTGTCCACTTGCCATAATGCTTTGAGCAGACCTTGTAATACAAGATTTAAAATCGAATTAACTGTTTCTACAGTAAGCAACAAAACCATATGTTCATTGGTAACTCCATACATCTTATCTATCACCCCTTTAAAGCTTTCTGTTAGCGATAATTATTTCTAAAGGTTATTGTTTAATCACAAAGGATGGATGATTTCTCTTTTCCTAATCCACAGCTGCCTTCAGGGAGTGGAAAAACTTGTGTTCAAATACCCGTATGTTGCCATTATTGTACGGCACACTTACAAGTCTACCTGTAGCACAGCAATCTCTTACAGAGAAGCTAATGTAGCGTGTAGCCGGAATGGTTTTAATTATGTTTTTAGTTTATCTATGACTCCATATTTTATATTGCGTGGTATTATGGTGTCAGGTCTTAGTCAGATATGACTGAACTATCGTATAACAGTAGTCGGTACTACCTGCTTTCTGTTAGCGCCGAACGTTGGGCGGCAGTTATCAAACCCGACACCCCACATTGTGTCAACGGTTTCGGGAGGAAGAGCGCAATTGGGAGGGTACAAGCCTTATACCCTGGTGCGAGGAAATGCAACCTAACGACAAAATGTCATGGCAGGGCAGACCAGGCCCTAAGCCTTGGTTGGCGGCTGGTCTAGGATCGAAGCTCTGACAGGCAGACAGTTAGAGCATTGCTTTGCTGATCCGGCAGCTTCTGCAGCTTGTCTTGTTCCAGATGTAGAGGTGTTACCTTTCCTCTGGAGTGAACTAGGCAGGCCGAGAGAGGGATCATGTGTACCAGTGTAAAGGACTAAGAAAGACCTGGCCCAATTACAAAGACTGTTTATTTTCCTCATGATGACAACATGGCGTCCTACCAGTTCCAAGGCGTGATCTTGACTCCCCCCGTAACCACCCAGTACGTCACGCTTGAGCATCTCTCCTCCCCTTTTCACCCCGATGCTCAATCGTGCTGTACCTGTTTTCCACCCCAAATACTATAATTACCCCTACTTCTGTTACACATGCTGCATGGGCATCACATGATCTCTATATTTTAACCCAGGCTTTGTGCTATGGAGAGGCAATAACTCCATCCCTGGTCTTAACTGGTCTCGAAATCAAAGCGAGAGGCAACTGTTACGTGTTATAATTCCCTGTCAATTGGCGTAGACATGGGGCGCCACACGTTGCCTCTGGCGGTGGGAGACACCTATAGGTGTCACTGATCAGCTACCGCTTGCTTCAAGCTGAGCAGCCCCCGGAAAATTGGGTGCTGATCCGCCACAGCCTGCCTACTTCAATGGGTGCTTGGAGCTAGGACAAAATCTGAATCGCAGGCTGTAAAACCAATGCACCAGATACTAATAAAAAGAAAATTAGAAACCTCAAGCTACGGCTTGCAACCTGGAATGTGAGAACCGTGTGTCCAGGATTTTCCACTGACTTGACCAATATTGACGATGTGAGAAAAACAGCTGTGATTGATGCCGAATTCAATCGTCTTAACATTGATATTGCTGGCCTGCAAGAGACTCGCTTCGCTGAGGAAGGATCACTCAGGGAAAACAATTACACCTTTTGTGGAAGGGTAGAAAATATTAAAAATTAAGTTGCATGTCCTTCACAGGACGAGCAGTCAACCCCAGAATTTTCACTGTTCGTGATTCCTGGACACATTTTACGTTCAGTAGTTTGTCATTGCTTTCTGAACGACCGGCTCCTATACCTTTTTCGAAATAACCAGCACCGCTGTGTTTCGAACCCGGGTATACGGGCTCACAAACCGCGTTCGCAAGCCCTTAGCCACAGAGGCCGGTGGAAAGGAAAACAATTACACCTTTTTTTTGGAAGGGTAGAGGGCAGGCAGAAAAAAGGCAACACGGTGTGGGCTTTGCAGTGAAGAATTCGCTACTGGGAATGAATGAAATTCTAGCAGGAGGAAATGAAAGACTATTATCCCTGCGCTTGGCAACCTCTTGTGGTTTTGCCATCATTATTACTGCATATGCACCGACACTCGATTCCTCTGATGATGTAACTTCATAAAAACAACAAATGACAGAGTGGACTGGAGAGTCATGATCAATGATATCTTCCCCCAACCATCCATCTAACGAAGAATCATAACACCAATAAACTCACCTCAACATTTTCATCGTCTACAAATTGAGCAAATTTAGACGCGTTTTTCCTTATAAAGTTCACTATGCACATTCTAATCCCCTGGTGATACATTTCGGTGTTGTATAGTTCTTTGCTTAAGCATCGGAAGAGACAATTCCCGTCTCCTTCGATATGTTCAATTTTCCTATTTTCCTGGGCCAGAGTCATTTTAAAGTCATTACATACTTGGCAACCTTGGGGTGAGACACTTTTATCAATTCCAGGTGAATCTTTGTCTTTCTCAACCACTGAAGTCATATTATTTGCCTCCTCAAGTTGAGAGTTATTTCCATCAGAGGCGCATATCGAAGGGGGTGTAATTTTTCTGGATCTTTTGCTGAGTGACTGGATCTTGATGATATTAGAATTCTCTTCATTGTACTTAATTTTTTTATTAGAAGCTTGCGGTCTTGGTGCACTTGAACACCGTTTTCGAGAGCTGTTGTTTGAATCAAGTTCCTCATCAGATGCACAACTATGAGATGTGTCTAGATGCTTCACTGGTATGATTGTCCAGTTTTCTTGTTTTTCCACATTATAATCAAAATGAAAACTGGACAACGGTAGACACTGCCTTGAATAAATTAACAAACTGTTTTCAATGCCAGTTTTAGCATTAAAGTGTTCATTTGATTTATGAGATTTCAGCTGTGGATCTGCTGCATCTTTGATAAGATATTTGTTATTGCCCTGGGATGACAAAGATGTCTTCCAAGCCGGTAGAGCTAAAGAGTCGAAATCTCGAAAGCTATGTCCAGGATCTAGCAGAGAATCATTTCCAGCAGCTTCTGTGTGGTTTAGAGGCCCATTCAGAAGATGAAACGTGGTGCCCTTATCGTCCTGGTATTTCTCAGGCCTATGCGGCGCTTTAATTATATCACATGTGGTGCCACTGTAGAAAGGAAACGCTGAGTCTGGAAATGACACAGATATGGAGGCACTGCCAGCCTCTGGTGACGACGTCAAGGTAAGGCCTTGAGGTAATAATGAAGTAGCTGCACCTGTGGCAATGATCTGCTGCTGACTTGCTGACGTCTGAATGGTGAGCTGCGGGGTCAGTGAACGGACCGCAGTTAGTGTCGGAGTGCTGCCTGCAGGCACAACCATGCCGGATGACTGCGAGGAAAGAACTGTTTTCACTGGACTTGACGCTGGTTTTAGCTGAATTGGTGAAGTAGCCAGACTACGTAACTGCTGTGTCGTAATGATTTTGGCCTGGCCTGCTCCTGTTAGCATGGAAGTGCCTGGCCGTAACATTAACTGCGGTTGTGAGACACCCAAAGGCCGGGTAATTATTTGAGTTCCTCCTGGAATCTGACTAGAAATTGGGGAAAGTGTTACTGCAGATGTAGGTCCTGATGCTGAGTTTATATTTATGAGAGATGTGCCTCCTATGGATCTCTGAATTAGTGAAGATCCTGAGATAATCTGTCCACCCAAAAGGGACTGGCCTGCGATTGATGTTGTGGTGGTGGTAACTGCTAATGTCACAGCGGGGCTTAAAACTGCAGGTTTCAGAGTGGAGATAATAGTCTGTTGTCCAGGTGGACTTGCCACATTAGACAGCTGAGAAGGTTGTGAACTGTTCACTAATACAGTAGTGACTCCAGCTAGTGAAGTGGTGATGATTGCAGGAGCAGAGTTTAACACAGCCGGTGAGCTGATGACAACAGCACTGCTCAATGAAGAAACCACAGGAGATGCTGAGACTAGGGTATTTGCATTGCTGGTGCCGAGAGACTGACCACCGTGGTTGAGTACTGAGGCTATATTCTGAGCTGAGATAATCTGAGGTCCTCCTGGCCGTGTGACAATGATGGGCTTGGATGGTGTGCCAGCAACAGAGCTTGCAAGGACTTGTCTAATTGCTGGTACTGACAGCGGCGATGTGGTGGTGGTCTGCCCTACAGACAGGCTGGATGCCAGCTGGGCAGGGATGACCAGTCGATTCTGCGTGACTGTTGGAGTCACTGCACTAGCACTGCCTACTGATGAATTGACCAGGATGGCTTGAGGTCTGATGCTAACAGTTGCAGCCATGGGTGTCTGCTGCTGCTGCTGCTTCGGAGCTGGCGTTGACACCAGGGCTGGTGTGGCTGGTGCTGCCGTTGTTGATGTGCTGCGGGTGATGGTTTGAAGTTTGCCATCAGGTTTGCGCTGAATAATATGGCCTGTTGAAAATTCAAAAAATGTCAAACATTTGTTGCCTCTTTCTTGTTTAAAAAGAATTTCTGACTGACATTTGTTTACAAACATGCAGAATAGCAGACACTTTTTTAGAGGGAGGTTTCTTTAAAACAAAAAAAACTGTCACAAATTTTTAAAAAGTGTAGTGTTTAGCTGTTATCTTCATTTCTTTTTCTTTCCCTAAACAAAATTAGGTATTTTTTTTAAAACCTCTGGGTCACTGATGCTTAACAATTTATCAAACAGAGTGACAGGCAGGAAGCCGAGGTAAGCGGTTCAACTCCTATACTGGACAGCTGGACTAAAATGTTGACCTGCAGTCCTTGACTTGGGGACGTAAATTACAAGTAACTCTGAAGTCGGAGTGGGTTTGCCTGATGGTGAGGGACAGTATTAATAGGGAAAGATAATCCACACGCAAAATTCTGGCAATTACTACTTCATAGCGAGCAAGCGCAAAAAAAAAAAATAGTTGAAGATGCTCCAGACATTGTTTGTAGACATGTCACTACTCATCACAGATGCCATCTTTCACTAATACACATTAACAGTGCATGTTCTACAGTCTGGGCTGCAACAGAAATCAAGTTTCTTATGGCAAAGAGGCAAGACTTCAAGGATGCAGGTTGAATGTGATCTCTATATTAAACTACAGTAGGATTTCCAGCAGGGAAACCTAACAGTTGTAGATGCACTGGCACTGTTTGTACTGACACATTGTTTTGTAGAGAAATGATGCTGGACGGATTGAGACGGTGGCATAAAGGAATATCATCAGCAGAGGTGATCCAGAACACCAAAGACCGAGATCTGTGGAGAGCCATGAACGCCTACGCCAGCCGGCACGGCACTTGATGATGATGATGATGATGTGTTTTATCGCGGCCCGGAGAATGCTGTTGGTTATTCTTTCAGTGTATTTTTCTATGCTTTCCCCTTTTGCCTGATCTATCTCCATCCCTTCTAGTTCTCTAAATTGATCCCATCTCGCATTCTTGAAGTTGAAAGTTGGTTTATTGCTTTCCTGGCTCTTCTGTGCTTTCGTGTTTATGTCAGTGATAATCGGTAAGTGGTCGCTGTTGGTATCCTCTTTAACCTCCCTTTAACCTCCTTATAAGGTCCGGTGTAACTATTGTTAAGTCGATAGCTGTGTCATATTGTCTTGGTTTTGGGTCTATTCGTGTTATCGACCCGTCATTAAGTACCGTCAGCTGGTTGTTTTCTATAAATTCTACAAGTTTAGTTCCCGCTGGTTGCCATTTGTCCCACCCCACATTTGATGATGGCAGTTAAGTCGCCGACTATTATTGTTGCGGTTTTACTTTTCTTTACCTCTGATAGGACTTCTTTTTCAATTATTCCTCTGGGGCAGTAGATGTTGATGATGTTTAGGTTGTGTGGTTTGCTTGCTATTTCTACCGTAATGTCCTCGAAGTTGGTTGTCTTAAACGTCTCGTTTGTTAGTACTTGTAATTTATCTTGGATGAGTAGCGCCACGCCACCTCCTGTTGTTTCCGTTCTGTCGTTTTTAAGTATGTTAAAACCCTTGCAGCTGTATCTGTCTTTAGGTTTGAGGAATGTTTCCTGCAGGGCGTAGATGCTGTTTTCTCTACCCAGTTGTTCCATTATGCTGGGGAGGTTTGCTTTCATGCCCCTGCAGTTCCATCGCACTAGCCTAATATTGTCGTTCCACATGGTATTTGTTGTGGTTAGGTTAATGGTTGTGTTGACTTCTTTTTAATTTTCCGACATTTCGCTCTCCTTCTCGCTTGTTTCACCCAGGATTTCTGCTAGTATTTCAGGGAATTCCTCATGTGAGATTCGGCCGTCTTTCGCTCTGTTACATAGTTTTGTTAGTATGTCGACGATTTGATCTTTTTTCGGTCGATTCTGCACTGCTTGCTTTAGTCTCTCTATATCTGCATCAATTTCTCTCTTCCATTTTTTAATGTCTGGCTGCCTCCTTTTTTTTCCCTCTCTGGTTGTTCTGTTTTGTTGTCTTTTATTTCTATTTTCATCTGTTCTGTGTTCGAGATGTTTTCGTGTAGGTTTTGTTTTGTTATGGTCATTTGCTGGGTTAGTTTTTCTATCTTTTCTTTGATTGTGTTGTTGTCTTTTACCTGGTTTTTCAGCTCTGCTTTGGTGACCTCCAGTTCTTTAGCCATTTTTCATGTGCGGTTTATTTCATCTTCGAGTTCTTTTTTACTGGTTCGTAAGCTTTTTTCTGCATCTTCTATGTATTTTAGCGCTCGTTTTCGTTCGCTGTTATCACTCTCTGATATATTGTTTTGATGTCCGTTCGTCTCTCGGTAATTTTGTTCTTTAAATGGGTTATCTCATTTCTCAGGATTCGCATTTCTGACATTGTGTCTGGTCCTTTTCTTGCATTTTCTTGTCTCCATCTAGCTACTCTTATGGTGAGTTTGCGTAAGCACTGCTTCTCTCCACGCTGTTTCTGTTATTTTGTACTTGGGACAGCCCTTGTATCTAGAACTGTGGCTGCCTCGGCAGTTTGCGCACTGCCTGGCTGGATTCGCGTCTTTATAGTTTTTGTCCCATTTGGCGTCTGGGCATTCCCTAAGCCAGTGATCTTTGCTGCAGAATCTGCAAACAGGGATCTTTTCCCTGCAGTAGGATGCTGTAGGTCCTAGCTCCTGACACTTTGAGCATTGTGTGACCAGGGCAACGTATTGTTCCATGTAACTGCTCTTAAGTACATTATCTTGTTTGGCCTCGCTGTGCCGGCTAGCCTGACCTTAATATTTGACGTCAGGTCACCCCGCTTTGTGCCTCTCAGTGTGAGTTATCTCAACATTCTTGTTTTCTTTTTTGATGTCTTCAGTCACCTTTCATATGTCCGTGGTCGGATCTATCACTTTGATTACTATAGTTATTGTTGGTTTATGTATCTCTATGTTTATTTTGACTTTGTGGGAGAGAGTCCTGGTAACTGGTATCTTTTCCCTTTCTATCTCTACAGTTAGCTGTCTCACTGATTCTGTGTTGTACGTCTTAATTCTTACTGTGCCGTCCAGGCATATGTCGATGTGGTTAATGGCCCTGGGTCCAAGTACCTTTTCCATCATTAGGCCGATTTTGTGGTTAGTTATTCTTTTTAATGTCATTTGTTGTCCCTCGATTTGGGTTATCTTAAGTTGTGGGCCTGTTTCGGTGGTCTTGGGTTCTATGCCCGTTAGATTACTACCTTCTGGCTGTTTTCTTTCCCTTTCATTTTTGTTCAACTATTTCTATTGGTTCTGGGTTAGTTTTCTCCTTGTTATTTTTTTTGCTTCTGCTGATTGGTTTCGTGTCCACACCATTGTTGTTGGTTAGGCTTTACTGGTAAGTTATGTTTGGAATGTTTTTATATACTATGGTTTATATCAGGGGTGGCCAAACTACGGCCCACGGGCCGAATGCAGTCCGCCAACTGATTTTATGCGGCCTGCGAGGGAATTTAGAAATTAAAATTTTTACTTCGATTTTAAGTTATTTTGTTGAATTTTACAGAACTGCATGTACCGTTATATTGTTTTAACATTTTTGATAAAATTTCTTTTTAATTATCTATTTTTGTAAACAGTCCTTGACCTTTGTAATGTAATGCTTCTTCTTCTACTTTCTTTCGCCTTAAATATGTCTATAACTGCAATGTTGCCTCTTTTATGAATTTAACTGTCCTTTTTAGTTCACTCAGCAGTCCATAGAGTTTATCCTCCACTGTCGTCTCTCTAGGCCAGAAGGTCTGCCTAGACATGTTGTAATTTGGGCAGTCTTTGAGTATGTGCTCTGCTGTCTGCGACACCAATCCACATGTGCACATGGCTGATTCACCAATCTTGAATCTTATATACATGTTTTTGCGTAATCTATTGTGTTCTGTTATGTTCTGATAATAATGACTTGTTCTGGTCTGTCCATAACGTGGTAGTCATCTTGAACAGGTTATAGTGGCCTTCTGACTGATTTCATACTTCTTTTCTTTTGGTGGTATGTAACGGGCACATCAGGCTGTTCTTCGTTTGCTCCTTCCTTAGCCAATCGATCAGTTCTGTCGTTTCCGGGTACTCCACAGTGGGATGGTATCCACTGTATGGTAACCTTATGCTGACTGCTAAGTTCAGAAAGTAGTGTCCTTAGTACTGGCAATTTCCCAGACATCATTTCGTTTTCGTTGAGGTGAGTTTCTTGCAAGCAACATTCGCTTACCTTTTCTTGGTCCAAGATGTTTTCTAGTTCTTTTTATTTTTTTTTTGCTGACTCCCTCCGCATTCCAGTGCAATTAGTTTTAGTTTTTCTTTGGTATGGCCAGACGCTTTATTCTCAGGTCCTCTTACTTCAAATTACATCTGAGAAGGATCTCCAGTAGCTGTAGTTGGACCCTTTCGAGGCATAGGGCCTGATATGCACCTGCCTGGAGGTCCAAAGTAGGGCGAACACCACAACAGTTAGCAATGGTCGACATATTTCATTACGCGTGATTACGTGGCATCCTGATTTCTGTTGTGCGCCTCCTGGCTGGTTACCTCCGTTTTCAGCACCTTTCCTTTGCTAGAGCAGACTGTGGTCTTACTCGAGTTTAGGTGTGTAGGCACGCACACACATGTCTGCGCATGTATGTACGTGCAAACACATCTAGAGAGTTCTGGTTATTTCTCGGCGCCAGAGACTCGCCACCGCCCCTTCTCCTGTTAGTTAAAACAGTTCCGCCATGAGAAGCCCAAGAGTTGGACTTTTGCTGCATAGGTGATGAATGCACGAGCATTGGAGTATTTGTGCAAGGTCGGGCGCTCACCCCAACCCCGCCCCCGGTTACATGCAGCAACATTTGTAACCATGTAATGCTAAAATGCGAATTTAACGATGTTCATATTGAGAAATATTTATCAACATGTAAAAATTTAATAAGGATGATTTTATGACAAACATATATTTCTCCAGTGAATAAAATGATGTATTTTGCAAGAAAATATTAAATTTAATAGTTTTTTGCTGTTATAAATTATTTCCACATTTACAATGTTCAAATTAATTTATTTGTTGTAGTAGTCTTGCTATATTTCTGAAATTTATTCTGAGTTTACTACTTGTTTTCCGAATATTTTATTTTCACACACAGCCGGAAGTAGGTTTTTTTCATTTCCATTTTAAAGTTGTGTACAATTCTAACTGTTCGAATTTTATTAAAACAATGAGTGTCAATAACAAACGTAAGATTGCAGATGAATGTGGTGTTTTTAATGATGAACAGACAGGTAAATACTGTTTTATAAAAGTTGGTAGTAAATAAGTTTGCTTGTTGTGTCGTGAGTCAGTAGCTGTCTTCAAGGAGTACAATTTAAAAAGACGTTATCAAACAAAACATTCCGATTTCGGATACAATTTAACAACCGAAGGGAGGGAAACTAAATGCCTTGAGTTGGTGACAAATTTGGAGAAACAGCAAACTGTTTTCACTAAACAGTTTTCAATTCAATATGCTGCAACTGAACCTCGTCTTGTGCTGTCACACAGAATTGTAAAACAGAACAAGCCATTTTCTGATGGCGAGTTCATCAAGGAATGTTCGCTAGATGCAGCAAACATTATGTGCCCAGAAGAAAAAAATACAACAGATTTGACAACATTACTTTACCAAGGAGAACTGTGGTCAGACGTGTTGACAAGATAAGTGACAATTTGATGCATAAACTTCAAGATGTAAGTAAACAATTTTTTGTGGTTCTCTCTTGCATTGGATGAGAGTACCGATGTACATGATACTGCCCAATTATTTATATTTATACGTGGAATGGTTACTTGAAACGTCACGAAAGTTTGGAGAGAACAATAATGGAGGGGCATATGCCTTTATATACAGTTATTTAAAGGCGTATGCATTATAATACATATTGATAAAATCTATAAGGCACTAAACTTTTCATAAAAATAAGGCATCTATTTTACATACTTGAGAATTTTCTAACTCATCTTTTTATTTCTCTTCGACATCTATACAGTCATCCCAGCATTCATTGGGTTTTCGCGTATCGTCGTCATTTTTCGCACTGCGAGCGCTAAGAAGTCAAGTCGCTTTATTCTGTCAAGAAGCTTGATACGCGGGAAAATGTCACGTCGAAAGTCAAACAATAAGAAACACGCTGCGGCCAAAATATGCAGCGTGGGAGCCGACAACAAGAAGAAGAACGTGGAGAGCTTACCTGCTAGCTGCATCACAGAGCCTGATACTACAGCTATTACTGAAGCTACCATGAGGGAGAAGATCAACAGCCCAACACAGTCAAGAACCAAGACAGCAGAGAAGGAGGAGAAAGACATCAGAGTAGGAAACACCGTCTAAAAAACAGTCCGATGGGTTGTCAAGCGGATTCCTGTGGAGCTGACAGATGAAGAAATCCTGAAGCAGCTACGTAAAGAGAATCTTCACATCCGATTCTTGAAGGCGGAGCGGCTCCTCACCTACTCCAAGATACCTACAACCTTGGCAGTAGTGACGTCGGGGGTAGCGAAATGCCGACCACAGTATCAATCAACAAGAGAATACAGCAGCCAGAGAAATTCATCCCAAGAGTCAATCAATGTTCAAGATGCCACAGCAGAGCAACATGTCGCAGTAAGACGGAAATCTGTCGATACTGCGCCGATCACCACGCCTTCAAGGAGTGTCCGCTGGCCAAGCTGGACACAGGTTTCCGAGCTCCTAACAACAGAAGAAAGTGCGCCAACTGCCTGGGCAAACATGGATCAAGATACCTGGGCTATCCGTACCTGCAGAGACACAAAGATGTCTCAAAGATCGCCATCATAACAAAGACACCATTCAATGAAGCAATGCAGAGGGGCGAGACAGCCACGGGTATAGCACAAACTGAAAGAGATCACCTTCAAAAGCAGATAGACGAATTGAAGAAACAAGTCAAGGCACTGCTGACGATGACTCCGACCAGCGATAATGAGAAACTGCTGGCCGACATGAAAGAAATCCAGCTCGACATCAAACAAGAGATGGAGCGCATGGCCGAGATGAAGAAGGAGTACGAAGAAATCCTACAAATGATCAAGGCCGAAAGAGAATTGCATAAAGCTGAAATGGAACTCTTCCAAAGCAAACCAGCAGAATCCATACAAGAACTCACAGAGAAACCGCAAGATGAAAACCAAGATACCGAGCCTGAACCGCAAGCTACAGCCAGCAGCCCAACCGCGACACCCGAGGCAGACAAAGGAAAACCAATATCTCGCCAGACACCCGAAGAAAACGGAGATGAACATCCTGATGATGGCGCGGAGACATCATGGAAATTTACCTTGGAGGGGCTCTGAGAAGGTGCAAGAGTGGAGGAAGTCAGGCGCCAGGAATTCAAAAGGTGTTGGGATGAAAGAGAAAAGAAGAAACCCAAGAGACTCAGGAGACCGGTAGACTACCCAGGTACATGGTATGAACCTGCTTATGATCCTGACTACTCGTATTACATAGAAGACAGAGAGAAAAAACCATGGATGAGCGAGGAGGAAAAAATCTAAAGGCAGCAGAAACTCAAACTCGAAAGTGAAAACAGGCGCAAGGAGGAAAATGGGAACGTCGAAAAGCTCCTACAGAAACTACACAAAAAAGGAGACAAAAAGACCAAATAAAAAGTCCTTAAAAGGACTGCAGCCAAACAAGCCAGACGAGCCAGGAGCCTACACCAACAAAGAAAACCACAAGAGGAAACATGCACAAAGGACAGCCGCCGACCGATCCCACTGCTGACGTCACAGACACAAACGCTACGTAACCAGTCCGAGATAGGACTCACAAGACAAGAATTAGGGTGAATAAACCAACAAAAACCACGGACCTCAACAATAACCACAGCTGATGAAGCAGGTTAGACGAGGCCGAATTTGGAATTTTTGTTTTTGAAAATTGGAATTGGAATTGGGTTGTCGTGATATCTTGGCAAGTTTACGTTCAGTAGTTTCAGATTGCCCTTCACTTTCACTTTTTCTAAAATAACTGTCATGAAAGATTGGTAAATGCTGGCAAAGAGAAATATGTCCAAATCTCTAGAAAGTATTAGACAAGGTAACAACGAAGGGACAAGCTTAAATCAGGGATAACGAACATGACCGAAAGAACGTCTCCACTGCAGGGGACAGATGTCCTGAGTCATGACCCGGACGGAACCGCCCCCAGAAAGTATTAAGAAATTAAAGGGTCCGAAATGCTTGAGGAAGGGGTTTATTTCTGAAGATCTGAAGCCCCCTGCCGTGTTTGCTCCGCGTCGGAGTTCCTGTCACAGAATGCCTGGAGGATTCGACCGGGAGATGCTAAAATTCCCAGAATGCTACAATTGCCAGAAGGCTACAATTACCAAAATGCCACAATTACCAGACGCACACCATTCTCTCGGCCTACCGTGATGGTTTCCAGTCAAGGGGAAATAATCCCTGTAATCTTCTACCCCTAGGGGAGAAGAGGATTATGCCATTGTTCTGGAATGTTCAAGAGATTTTGTTACCGGAACTATTGTTCCATCGCGCAGGCGCCGCGACTAGGCTGGATGGGGCAGGGGAATTAGTGGTTGTTCTAGCCGGCTGGCGAAAAAGCTGTGTGGCTGTAGTTTGTAAGAAGGAGTAATGGTTCCCAATGTCAACATATCGTTTAAAGACTTTTGACAGTATGTCCCTAAGTTGGACTGAGGTTCCATACTTCTAACTGCATGTCAGAAGGAAAGATTCTTCCTTCCGGAGAGGAGTGATGGACAGTCAGTAAAACCATCATTCTGTGTCAACATCAGCAGTCTGGACAGATCAGCTAACGTGAGGTGATCTTACCGCCCACCGCCCGGTCAGTCATATATGTCCTCAGGGCCGATCCGGGATAAGTCATCCACCATTTAGAACGAAGGCTGCTTGGCAAGTATGGTTTGTGTAATCGTCCAGCAGTGCCACACTAGTTCACATGGATGATATTCTTGATCGTGAATATAGCTACAGACTTTAGGCTATTGGAACTATAACCAGGAACAATGTTCTAATCAAATCAAATCAAATCAAATCTAATGTAAATTTAGCACTGCACATTGTGCTGTGATATACTGTAATTCAGGAACTGTGCTACTATCGGTATATTGTTGAGTTGGTGCCACTGTTAGTAGAGCAACGAACTTCTGGATTTAGTTATACCTTTTATAGGGCACCTACCTGATGGGATGTGAATGGAAATTCAGAGTTTCATTTGGGCACACGCTCAGAATCCCAGTGTCATTATAATAACGGGCTAACAACTCGGAGGAGGTGCTGTCTAGTCAAAGACTGAAGACCTACACTAAGAAGATAAGTGACATTACCGTCTTATGTGGAACTCTGACATGTGTACAGTGATGACCATATTCATGTGGCTGCCTCAGCTGTCTTCTAGCAATTAGCACACCAGACAGATCTGCACTACTTTCACATTATCTTCACTTTGCTTTGTACAATACACTTTTGGTATTGAGTTTGTAGATGCCAGAGTTGCGTCATTTATTCAGGACGATGTTTGAAAGAGTAACATCCCTTGGTTGGTTGTGAGAGAGATAGGTATCCGAGGACTGGTTGGGTCGCAGACTGAAAGTGTCCCAGTCCCAGATCTGAAGTCATCCCGATATTTATCCAGTGATATGCTGAAATCTGTATTTATAGCTATACCAAAAAGACCAGGAGCAATTGATTGTGAAGATTTTCGTACAATTAACCTTATAAACCATGTCACTAAGCTTCTACTCAGAATCATTAGCCAAGACACAGATTCAGTTCATGGCACAGTTCATTAGCCAAGGCAGAGATTCAGTTCATGGCACAGTTCATTAGGCAAGACATTCAGTTCACGGCAGTTTATTAGCCAAGACACATTCAGTTCATGGCACAGTTCATTAGCCAAGACACAGATTCAGTTCATGGCACAGTTCATTAGCCAAGGCAGAGATTCAGTTCATGGCACAGTTCATTAGCTAAGGCAGAGATTCAGTTCATGGCACAGTTCATTAGCCAAGGCAGAGATTCAGTTCATGGCACAGTTCATTAGCCAAGACAGATTCAGTTCACGGAAGTTTATTAGCCAAGACACAGATTCAGTTCATGGCACAGTTCATTAGCCAAGACAGAGATTCAGTTCATGGCACAGTTCATTAGCCAAGGCAGAGATTCAGTTCATGGCACAGTTCATTAGCTAAGGCAGAGATTCAGTTCATGGCACAGTTCATTAGCCAAGACACAGATTCAGTTCATGGCACAGTTCATTAGCCAAGACAGAGATTCAGTTCATGGCACAGTTCATTAGCCAAGGCAGAGATTCAGTTCATGGCACAGTTCATTAGCCAAGGCAGATTCAGTTCACGGCAGTTTATTAGCCAAGGCAGAGATTCAGTTCATGGCACAGTTCATTAGCCAAGGCAGAGATTCAGTTCATGGCACAGTTCATTAGCCAAGACAGAGATTCAGTTCATGGCACAGTTCATTAGCCAAGACAGATTCAGTTCACGGCAGTTTATTAGCCAAAGCAGAGATTCAGTTCATGGCACAGTTCATTAGCCAAGGCAGAGATTCAGTTCATGGCACAGTTCATTAGCCAAGACAGAGATTCAGTTCATGGCACAGTTCATTAGCCAAGGCAGAGATTCAGTTCATGGCACAGTTCATTAGCCAAGGCAGAGATTCAGTTCATGGCACAGTTCATTAGCCAAGACACAGATTCAGTTCATGGCAAAGTTCATTAGCCAAGACACAGATTCAGTTCATGGCACAGTTCATTAGCCAAGGCAGAGATTCAGTTCATGGCACAGTTCATTAGCCAAGACAGATTCAGTTCACGGCAGTTTATTAGCCAAGGCAGAGATTCAGTTCATGGCACAGTTCATTAGCCAAGGCAGAGATTCAGTTCATGGCACAGTTCATTAGCCAAGACACAGATTCAGTTCATGGCTCAGTTCATTAGCCAAGGCAGAGATTCAGTTCATGGCACAGTTAATTAGCCAAGGCAGAGATTCAGTTCATGGCACAGTTCATTAGCCAAGGCAGAGATTCAGTTCATGGCACAGTTCATTAGCCAAGGCAGAGATTCAGTTCATGGCACAGTTCATTAGCCAAGACAGAGATTCAGTTCATGGCACAGTTCATTAGCCAAGGCAGAGATTCAGTTCATGGCACAGTTCATTAGCCAAGGCAGAGATTCAGTTCATGGCACAGTTCATTAGCCAAGGCAGAGATTCAGTTCATGGCACAGTTCATTAGCCAAGGCAGAGATTCAGTTCATGGCACAGTTCATTAGCCAAGGCAGAGATTCAGTTCATGGCACAGTTCATTAGCCAAGGCAGAGATTCAGTTCATGGCACAGTTCATTAGCCAAGGCAGAGATTCAGTTCATGGCACAGTTCATTAGCCAAGACACAGATTCAGTTCATGGCACAGTTCATTAGCCAAGGCAGAGATTCAGTTCATGGCACAGTTCATTAGCCAAGGCAGAGATTCAGTTCATGGCACAGTTCATTAGCCAAGGCAGAGATTCAGTTCATGGCACAGTTCATTAGCCAAGACACAGATTCAGTTCATGGCACAGTTCATTAGCCAAGACACAGATTCAGTTCATGGCACAGTTCATTAGCCAAGACAGATTCAGTTCATGGCACAGTTCATTAGCCAAGGCAGAGATTCAGTTCATGGCACAGTTCATTAGCCAAGACAGAGATTCAGTTCATGGCACAGTTCATTAGCCAAGGCAGAGATTCAGTTCATGGCACAGTTCATTAGCCAAGGCAGAGATTCAGTTCATGGCACAGTTCATTAGCCAAGGTAGAGATTCAGTTCATGGCACAGTTCATTAGCCAAGGCAGAGATTCAGTTCATGGCACAGTTCATTAGCCAAGGCAGAGATTCAGTTCATGGCACAGTTCATTAGCCAAGGCAGAGATTCAGTTCATGGCACAGTTCATTAGCCAAGACACAGATTCAGTTCATGGCACAGTTCATTAGCCAAGGCAGAGATTCAGTTCATGGCACAGTTCATTAGCCAAGACAGAGATTCAGTTCATGGCACAGTTCATTAGCCAAGACAGAGATTCAGTTCATGGCACAGTTCATTAGCCAAGGCAGAGATTCAGTTCATGGCACAGTTCATTAGCCAAGGCAGAGATTCAGTTCATGGCACAGTTCATTAGCCAAGGCAGAGATTCAGTTCATGGCACAGTTCATTAGCCAAGACAGAGATTCAGTTCATGGCACAGTTCATTAGCCAAGGCAGAGATTCAGTTCATGGCACAGTTCATTAGCCAAGGCAGAGATTCAGTTCATGGCACAGTTCATTAGCCAAGGCAGAGATTCAGTTCATGGCACAGTTCATTAGCCAAGGCAGAGATTCAGTTCATGGCACAGTTCATTAGCCAAGACAGAGATTCAGTTCATGGCACAGTTCATTAGCCAAGGCAGAGATTCAGTTCATGGCACAGTTCATTAGCCAAGACAGAGATTCAGTTCATGGCACAGTTCATTAGCCAAGGCAGAGATTCAGTTCATGGCACAGTTCATTAGCCAAGGCAGAGATTCAGTTCATGGCACAGTTCATTAGCCAAGACAGATTCAGTTCACGGCAGTTTATTAGCCAAGGCAGAGATTCAGTTCATGGCACAGTTCATTAGCCAAGGCAGAGATTCAGTTCATGGTACAGTTCATTAGCCAAGGCAGAGATTCAGTTCATGGCACAGTTCATTAGCCAAGGCAGAGATTCAGTTCATGGCACAGTTCATTAGCCAAGGCAGAGATTCAGTTCATGGCACAGTTCATTAGCCAAGGCAGAGATTCAGTGCATGGCACAGTTCATTAGCCAAGGCAGAGATTCAGTTCATGGCACAGTTCATTAGCCAAGACAGATTCAGTTCACGGCAGTTTATTAGCCAAGGCAGAGATTCAGTTCATGGCACAGTTCATTAGCCAAGGCAGAGATTCAGTTCATGGCACAGTTCATTAGCCAAGACAGAGATTCAGTTCATGGCACAGTTCATTAGCCAAGGCAGAGATTCAGTTCATGGCACAGTTCACTAGCCAAGGCAGAGATTCAGTTCATGGCACAGTTCATTAGCCAAGGCAGAGATTCAGTTCATGGCACAGTTCATTAGCCAAGGCAGAGATTCAGTTCATGGCACAGTTCATTAGCCAAGGCAGAGATTCAGTTCATGGCACAGTTCATTAGCCAAGGCAGAGATTCAGTTCATGGCACAGTTCATTAGCCAAGGCAGAGATTCAGTTCATGGCACAGTTCATTAGCCAAGACAGAGCTTCAGTTCATGGCACAGTTCATTAGCCAAGGCAGAGATTCAGTTCATGGCACAGTTCATTAGCCAAGGCAGAGATTCAGTTCATGGCACAGTTCATTAGCCAAGACAGAGATTCAGTTCATGGCACAGTTCATTAGCCAAGGCAGAGATTCAGTTCATGGCACAGTTCATTAGCCAAGACAGAGATTCAGTTCATGGCACAGTTCATTAGCCAAGGCAGAGATTCAGTTCATGGCACAGTTCATTAGCCAAGGCAGAGATTCAGTTCATGGCACAGTTCATTAGCCAAGACAGATTCAGTTCATGGCAGTTTATTAGCCAAGGCAGAGATTCAGTTCATGGCACAGTTCATTAGCCAAGGCAGAGATTCAGTTTATAGCACAGTTCATTAGCCAAGGCAGAGATTCAGTTCATGGCACAGTTCATTAGCCAAGACAGATTCAGTTCACGGCAGTTTATTAGCCAAGGCAGAGATTCAGTTCATGGCACAGTTCATTCGCCAAGGCAGAGATTCAGTTCATGGCACAGTTCATTAGCCAAGACAGAGATTCAGTTCATGGCACAGTTCATTAGCCAAGGCAGAGATTCAGTTCATGGCACAGTTCATTAGCCAAGGCAGAGATTCAGTTCATGGCACAGTTCATTAGCCAAGACACAGATTCAGTTCATGGCACAGTTCATTAGCCAAGACACAGATTCAGTTCATGGCACAGTTCATTAGCCAAGGCAGAGATTCAGTTCATGGCACAGTTCATTAGCCAAGACAGATTCAGTTCACGGCAGTTTATTAGCCAAGGCAGAGATTCAGTTCATGGCACAGTTCATTAGCCAAGGCAGAGATTCAGTTCATGGCACAGTTCATTAGCCAAGACACAGATTCAGTTCATGGCTCAGTTCATTAGCCAAGGCAGAGATTCAGTTCATGGCACAGTTCATTAGCCAAGGCAGAGATTCAGTTCATGGCACAGTTCATTAGCCAAGGCAGAGATTCAGTTCATGGCACAGTTCATTAGCCAAGGCAGAGATTCAGTTCATGGCACAGTTCATTAGCCAAGACAGAGATTCAGTTCATGGCACAGTTCATTAGCCAAGGCAGAGATTCAGTTCATGGCACAGTTCATTAGCCAAGGCAGAGATTCAGTTCATGGCACAGTTCATTAGCCAAGACACAGATTCAGTTCATGGCACAGTTCATTAGCCAAGGCAGAGATTCAGTTCATGGCACAGTTCATTAGCCAAGGCAGAGATTCAGTTCATGGCACAGTTCATTAGCCAAGGCAGAGATTCAGTTCATGGCACAGTTCATTAGCCAAGGCAGAGATTCAGTTCATGGCACAGTTCATTAGCCAAGGCAGAGATTCAGTTCATGGCACAGTTCATTAGCCAAGACACAGATTCAGTTCATGGCACAGTTCATTAGCCAAGGCAGAGATTCAGTTCATGGCACAGTTCATTAGCCAAGACAGAGATTCAGTTCATGGCACAGTTCATTAGCCAAGGCAGAGATTCAGTTCATGGCACAGTTCATTAGCCAAGGCAGAGATTCAGTTCATGGCACAGTTCATTAGCCAAGGTAGAGATTCAGTTCATGGGACAGTTCATTAGCCAAGGCAGAGATTCAGTTCATGGCACAGTTCATTAGCCAAGGCAGAGATTCAGTTCATGGCACAGTTCATTAGCCAAGGCAGAGATTCAGTTCATGGCACAGTTCATTAGCCAAGACACAGATTCAGTTCATGGCACAGTTAATTAGCCAAGGCAGAGATTCAGTTCATGGCACAGTTCATTAGCCAAGACAGAGATTCAGTTCATGGCACAGTTCATTAGCCAAGGCAGAGATTCAGTTCATGGCACAGTTCATTGGCCAAGGCAGAGATTCAGTTCATGGCACAGTTCATTAGCCAAGGCAGAGATTCAGTTCATGGCACAGTTCATTAGCCAAGGCAGAGATTCAGTTCATGGCACAGTTCATTAGCCAAGGCAGAGATTCAGTTCATGGCACAGTTCATTAGCCAAGGCAGAGATTCAGTTCATGGCACAGTTCATTAGCCAAGGCAGAGATTCAGTTCATGGCACAGTTCATTAGCCAAGACAGAGATTCAGTTCATGGCACAGTTCATTAGCCAAGGCAGAGATTCAGTTCATGGCACAGTTCATTAGCCAAGGCAGAGATTCAGTTCATGGCACAGTTCATTAGCCAAGACAGAGATTCAGTTCATGGCACAGTTCATTAGCCAAGGCAGAGATTCAGTTCATGGCACAGTTCATTAGCCAAGGCAGAGATTCAGTTCATGGCACAGTTCATTAGCCAAGGCAGAGATTCAGTTCATGGCACAGTTCATTAGCCAAGGCAGAGATTCAGTTCATGGCACAGTTCATTAGCCAAGACAGATTCAGTTCATGGCAGTTTATTAGCCAAGGCAGAGATTCAGTTCATGGCACAGTTCATTAGCCAAGGCAGAGATTCAGTTCATAGCACAGTTCATTAGCCAAGGCAGAGATTCAGTTCATGGCACAGTTCATTAGCCAAGACAGATTCAGTTCACGGCAGTTTATTAGCCAAGGCAGAGATTCAGTTCATGGCACAGTTCATTAGCCAAGGCAGAGATTCAGTTCATGGCACAGTTCATTAGCCAAGACAGAGATTCAGTTCATGGCACAGTTCATTAGCCAAGGCAGAGATTCAGTTCATGGCATAGTTCATTAGCCAAGGCAGAGATTCAGTTCATGGCACAGTTCATTAGCCAAGACACAGATTCAGTTCATGGCACAGTTCATTAGCCAAGACACAGATTCAGTTCATGGCACAGTTCATTAGCCAAGGCAGAGATTCAGTTCATGGCACAGTTCATTAGCCAAGACAGATTCAGTTCACGGCAGTTTATTAGCCAAGGCAGAGATTCAGTTCATGGCACAGTTCACTAGCCAAGGCAGAGATTCAGTTCATGGCACAGTTCATTAGCCAAGACACAGATTCAGTTCATGGCTCAGTTCATTAGCCAAGGCAGAGATTCAGTTCATGGCACAGTTAATTAGCCAAGGCAGAGATTCAGTTCATGGCACAGTTCATTAGCCAAGGCAGAGATTCAGTTCATGGCACAGTTCATTAGCCAAGGCAGAGATTCAGTTCATGGCACAGTTCATTAGCCAAGACAGAGATTCAGTTCATGGCACAGTTCATTAGCCAAGGCAGAGATTCAGTTCATGGCACAGTTCATTAGCCAAGGCAGAGATTCAGTTCATGGCACAGTTCATTAGCCAAGACACAGATTCAGTTCATGGCACAGTTCATTAGCCAAGGCAGAGATTCAGTTCATGGCACAGTTCATTAGCCAAGGCAGAGATTCAGTTCATGGCACAGTTCATTAGCCAAGGCAGAGATTCAGTTCATGGCACAGTTCATTAGCCAAGACAGAGATTCAGTTCATGGCACAGTTCATTAGCCAAGGCAGAGATTCAGTTCATGGCACAGTTCATTAGCCAAGGCAGAGATTCAGTTCATGGCACAGTTCATTAGCCAAGGCAGAGATTCAGTTCATGGCACAGTTCATTAGCCAAGGTAGAGATTCAGTTCATGGCACAGTTCATTAGCCAAGGCAGAGATTCAGTTCATGGCACAGTTCATTAGCCAAGGCAGAGATTCAGTTCATGGCACAGTTCATTAGCCAAGGCAGAGATTCAGTTCATGGCACAGTTCATTAGCCAAGACACAGATTCAGTTCATGGCACAGTTCATTAGCCAAGGCAGAGATTCAGTTCATGGCACAGTTCATTAGCCAAGACAGAGATTCAGTTCATGGCACAGTTCATTAGCCAAGGCAGAGATTCAGTTCATGGCACAGTTCATTAGCCAAGACACAGATTCAGTTCATGGCACAGTTCATTAGCCAAGGCAGAGATTCAGTTCATGGCACAGTTCATTAGCCAAGGCAGAGATTCAGTTCATGGCACAGTTCATTAGCCAAGGCAGAGATTCAGTTCATGGCACAGTTCATTAGCCAAGACACAGATTCAGTTCATGGCACAGTTCATTAGCCAAGGCAGAGATTCAGTTCATGGCACAGTTCATTAGCCAAGGCAGAGATTCAGTTCATGGCACAGTTCATTAGCCAAGGCAGAGATTCAGTTCATGGCACAGTTCATTAGCCAAGGCAGAGATTCAGTTCATGGCACAGTTCATTAGCCAAGGCAGAGATTCAGTTCATGGCACAGTTCATTAGCCAAGACACAGATTCAGTTCATGGCACAGTTCATTAGCCAAGACACAGATTCAGTTCATGGCACAGTTCATTAGCCAAGACACAGATTCAGTTCATGGCACAGTTCATTAGCCAAGACACAGATTCAGTTCATGGCACAGTTCATTAGCCAAGGCAGAGATTCAGTTCATGGCACAGTTCATTAGCCAAGACAGAGATTCAGTTCATGGCACAGTTCATTAGCCAAGGCAGAGATTCAGTTCATGGCACAGTTCATTAGCCAAGGCAGAGATTCAGTTCATGGCACAGTTCATTAGCCAAGGCAGAGATTCAGTTCATGGCACAGTTCATTAGCCAAGGCAGAGATTCAGTTCATGGCACAGTTCATTAGCCAAGGCAGAGATTCAGTTCATGGCACAGTTCATTAGCCAAGGCAGAGATTCAGTTCATGGCACAGTTCATTAGCCAAGGCAGAGATTCAGTTCATGGCACAGTTCATTAGCCAAGGCAGAGATTCAGTTCATGGCACAGTTCATTAGCCAAGGCAGAGATTCAGTTCATGGCACAGTTCATTAGCCAAGACACAGATTCAGTTCATGGCACAGTTCATTAGCCAAGGCAGAGATTCAGTTCATGGCACAGTTCATTAGCCAAGGCAGAGATTCAGTTCATGGCACAGTTCATTAGCCAAGGCAGAGATTCAGTTCATGGCACAGTTCATTAGCCAAGACACAGATTCAGTTCATGGCACAGTTCATTAGCCAAGACACAGATTCAGTTCATGGCACAGTTCATTAGCCAAGACACAGATTCAGTTCATGGCACAGTTCATTAGCCAAGACACAGATTCAGTTCATGGCACAGTTCATTAGCCAAGGCAGAGATTCAGTTCATGGCACAGTTCATTAGCCAAGACAGAGATTCAGTTCATGGCACAGTTCATTAGCCAAGGCAGAGATTCAGTTCATGGCACAGTTCATTAGCCAAGGCAGAGATTCAGTTCATGGCACAGTTCATTAGCCAAGGCAGAGATTCAGTTCATGGCACAGTTCATTAGCCAAGGCAGAGATTCAGTTCATGGCACAGTTCATTAGCCAAGGCAGAGATTCAGTTCATGGCACAGTTCATTAGCCAAGGCAGAGATTCAGTTCATGGCACAGTTCATTAGCCAAGGCAGAGATTCAGTTCATGGCACAGTTCATTAGCCAAGGCAGAGATTCAGTTCATGGCACAGTTCATTAGCCAAGGCAGAGATTCAGTTCATGGCACAGTTCATTAGCCAAGACACAGATTCAGTTCATGGCACAGTTCATTAGCCAAGGCAGAGATTCAGTTCATGGCACAGTTCATTAGCCAAGGCAGAGATTCAGTTCATGGCACAGTTCATTAGCCAAGGCAGAGATTCAGTTCATGGCACAGTTCATTAGCCAAGGCAGAGATTCAGTTCATGGCACAGTTCATTAGCCAAAGCAGAGATTCAGTTCATGGCACAGTTCATTAGCCAAGACACAGATTCAGTTCATGGCACAGTTCATTAGCCAAGACACAGATTCAGTTCATGGCACAGTTCATTAGCCAAGACAGATTCAGTTCACGGCAGTTTATTAGCCAAGGCAGAGATTCAGTTCATGGCACAGTTCATTAGCCAAGGCAGAGATTCAGTTCATGGCACAGTTCATTAGCCAAGGCAGAGATTCAGTTCATGGCACAGTTCATTAGCCAAGGCAGAGATTCAGTTCATGGCACAGTTCATTAGCCAAGGCAGAGATTCAGTTCATGGCACAGTTCATTAGCCAAGGCAGAGATTCAGTTCATGGCACAGTTCATTAGCCAAGGCAGAGATTCAGTTCATGGCACAGTTCATTAGCCAAGACAGATTCAGTTCACGGAAGTTTATTAGCCAAGGCAGAGATTCAGTTCATGGCACAGTTCATTAGCCAAGGCAGAGATTCAGTTCATGGCACAGTTCATTAGCCAAGACAGAGATTCAGTTCATGGCACAGTTCATTAGCCAAGGCAGAGATTCAGTTCATGGCACAGTTCACTAGCCAAGGCAGAGATTCAGTTCATGGCACAGTTCATTAGCCAAGGCAGAGATTCAGTTCATGGCACAGTTCATTAGCCAAGGCAGAGATTCAGTTCATGGCACAGTTCATTAGCCAAGGCAGAGATTCAGTTCATGGCACAGTTCATTAGCCAAGGCAGAGATTCAGTTCATGGCACAGTTCATTAGCCAAGGCAGAGATTCAGTTCATGGCACAGTTCATTAGCCAAGACAGAGATTCAGTTCATGGCACAGTTCATTAGCCAAGGCAGAGATTCAGTTCATGGCACAGTTCATTAGCCAAGGCAGAGATTCAGTTCATGGCACAGTTCATTAGCCAAGACAGAGATTCAGTTCATGGCACAGTTCATTAGCCAAGGCAGAGATTCAGTTCATGGCACAGTTCATTAGCCAAGACAGAGATTCAGTTCATGGCACAGTTCATTAGCCAAGGCAGAGATTCAGTTCATGGCACAGTTCATTAGCCAAGGCAGAGATTCAGTTCATGGCACAGTTCATTAGCCAAGACAGATTCAGTTCACGGCAGTTTATTAGCCAAGGCAGAGATTCAGTTCATGGCACAGTTCATTAGCCAAGGCAGAGATTCAGTTCATAGCACAGTTCATTAGCCAAGGCAGAGATTCAGTTCATGGCACAGTTCATTAGCCAAGACAGATTCAGTTCACGGCAGTTTATTAGCCAAGGCAGAGATTCAGTTCATGGCACAGTTCATTAGCCAAGGCAGAGATTCAGTTCATGGCACAGTTCATTAGCCAAGACAGAGATTCAGTTCATGGCACAGTTCATTAGCCAAGGCAGAGATTCAGTTCATGGCACAGTTCACTAGCCAAGGCAGAGATTCAGTTCATGGCACAGTTCATTAGCCAAGGCAGAGATTCAGTTCATGGCACAGTTCATTAGCCAAGGCAGAGATTCAATTCATGGCACAGTTCATTAGCCAAGACACAGATTCAGTTCACGGCACAGTTCATTGGCCAAGACCAGATATTCAGTTCATGGTACAATTGAGGAATCAGTTCATTAGCCAAGACACAGATTTAGCTCAGAGTTCAGTTGAATTAGTTCATAGGCAAAATATAAATTCTGTTCATAGCAAGGTTGTAGAATCAATTCATCGCCAATACATGGATTCAGATCATAGTAATGTTGCGCATTGAGTTCACTACAGTGGTCATTTGAGATAATTATTATTTTTTTTCAGCCAAGATATCACTGTCATAATATACAATCAGTTCACAGCCAAGATATAAAATCAGATCATAGTAAGGTTGTGGACTCAATTCAAGACACGCCGAGTCATGACATTGATCAAGATGTAAATGCAGCTATTGTAACAGTAGATAAGAAACATCAACTTAGTGCCCCTCCTTGGCAAAGTGGTAGCACATCTTTCTACTATAGCGAACGTAAGTTTGTTGGCATAATAACGAAGTTGTGTGTCCCTTACGGGACGAGCAGTCAACACCAGCATTTTTTTTTGGTGTGTCCAGTGTGTGCCGCGTGGTTACACACCCGCTTCACACACGTGATCCGGGACTGTTTCCGGATCCGGTCAGGGATATGCACTACTGACGAGCTCAAATGAGGGTGAAACTCGAGTCTAGTGCTTCCATATTGACGTGGATAGGCCTTAGGTTCATATCAGAATGTGATCGGCGTTGCCAGTAGTGGGTTGTGCTCAATATTTAAATTTCAAATCCCGAAACAACCACATAATCAATTGATTATTGCTCACTGGATTTAGGAGGCCTGGTGTTCCTTGCCAGTGAGAAGTCCTGATCGTTCGGGTCCCATCGATTGACGGACGTCGGTCGCGGCGATTGGGCAATCTTGAGCATAGCCTACGATGGGTAGCGTTGTGATATTCTGTTGTGATAATTTGGTGTGTCCAGTGTGTGCCGCGTGGTTACACACCCGCTTCACACACGTGATCCGGGACTGTTTCCGGATCCGGTCAGGGATATGCACTACTGACGAGCTCAAATGAGGGTGAAACTCGAGTCTAGTGCTTCCATATTGACGTGGATAGGCCTTAGGTTCATATCAGAATGTGATCGGCGTTGCCAGTAGTGGGTTGTGCTCAATATTTAAAGAAAGTGATTATGATTCTGAAAATGTGTTTGTAAATTGCCGTATAGATGACGGAAAATCACAAACAACATGCTGTATTTCGTAAATATTTGTGTTCATATATGGATTACAGGCAACAATCACGTGAGTAACATATTCTGCATGCTTTTCCCTTCATTGTGTTGTTTATTTAACTAAAATCGGTTGACTAACACCTTATTTGTGATGTTTTTACTAACGCGACCCGAAATTTTTACAGAACCTGAAAAGATCTTGCCCGTTCAGGGCTACAAAACGGACAAGCGTCTGCCCTGTAAAGGGTTAATAGAGTGTTTAGAATACGTAGTGTATATTTATGTAACATTGTGGTGTGGTTGTAAGAATAACTGATAATGTACATCGTGATGTTTTGAGGAATAGAACGTGAAAAACAAACGTGATAGTGTTGTGTTATTCAAGACGCATTGAATTTGTTCTAGAGTAGCTGCTATGAACTGTGCGGAGTGGAGGAGCTTGAACAGAAATTAAGATAATAACAGAAACAGCTACAGTGAGAAGATCACACAATCGCCAGGCAGAAAGGCACTGGTATAGAAGTGCGACCGCAGTCAGAAAGATATATTTGTACCAGTCTCATCTGGATTGTGATCTCGTCCATGAGGTATAAGACCATGGGTATCAACCTGAGTATTGTTGATGTCAATATATCATCAAGTGCCAATTAAACCACATATCAGCCACGGGCGTATTAACAGCCAATTAATTTGCCTATGGCAGACCCCTATGAACTACCTTAATTACAACCAAGGCTGAAGAAGTAAGTTGAATGAGGTGGAAAGTTATTTATTTTTTCTTCTCTCTACAAATCGGATCAGATTATGCAAAGATGAGCCGCTATAAGCTCAAACCATGGGAAAAGGAAACCTTGACAAACAAACTATACTGATTGTAATCACTAACCTGAATGCCAAGAAGAAGAGGAAGAGGACTTGTGTAGTTAGTATTTCATAAAGTAGGATTGAACTTAAGCAAGCTACAGCTTTTCACTTATGTTCTACCTACATGAAGTCTGTCCATTTTTGCTGTATATTACCGCAGCAGATTTTTTAAATTTTTGATTTTAGTGGGACCTGGTAGTTTTCTGGAAACATTATTTTAACCTATACAGTAATTTAACACGTATTGAGAAAACTGCAGTCACATATAACAGATTATGACAATCAGTAGCAGATTATAACATGTCACAAGAGATTATGACGCCATACATACATTGCATACAATGAAGAAAATGCTAAACACAACTACACAAGAATGTGACAATATTCTGTGCAACAATGAAGCAATGTGCAAAAACATAAGGATGTATTTCAATAAGTTAATGCAGTTATTAACAGGGTTTTTATCTCAATACTAGCATTAATAGGACACTAACCTTTTATCAACAAATCTTCTTATGATATTAAACAAAACTAATGACGATCGTTAGTGTATTAACAGATTTATTTATGTTGTTGTTATCATGTTTAACCAAGTTGAAAAGTATATTGTTCTGCAATATTTCTGTGCTTGAGTTGTGTGAATTTATTTTGTCAACTCACTGCTGTAACCAACCCTGGGTGAGTTGTCTATTCTGGGCAGTTCAAGGACAATGTCATGAATGAGCTTGAATTCAGAATAAATGATCAGCCACTACATCTGGATGGTGGTTTTAGTTAGCCTGCCAGGAGATCTCCATGGCAAAGTGGTTATGCCGTCTTATGCTCAGAAAGTCATGGGTCTGTTTTCAGACTATGTCATCAGTTGCATACTGATGTGGAAGTGTGTAGAAAGCAAGCAAGAGGCCAAACCCAGCCAAGAGCACCACAATAAATACCAGCATGCAAAAGCCAAATTTCAAAGGGCCAAGCTGCAGGCTAGATGAAAAAGCTGGCAGGAGAAAAAGAGTCACTGAACTTTGAAAGAGACACAAGGAAGTTGTGGAAGCTAATAAAACAACTTAACAATGAGGGCACAGGGAAAAACTCAAAAATTGCACTACATAAAGACGGAAACATCTTAACAGGAAAGACAGCAGTTGATCATTTTGCGGACTCATTCGCACAAGATAACAATATTTACATTAGTCCAGAGAAACAACAAGAGATACAGGACAGAGTGAAATAGTACATGAGGTTCTGGAGGCACCCATCACAATCAGCGAACTGGAGTTGGCCATATCAAAACTGAAAATAGAAAGTCACCAGGAGCTGATGGTATCTCCAATTAAATGATCAGGAAACTGGGAACAGATGCCAAAGCAAAGCTGTTGCAGATCTTCAATCACAGCTGGACCTTAGGCAGTGTTCCACAAACCTGGAGAGAAGCAATCATGATACCTCTCCTAAAATCAGGGAAAGATAGTTCCATACTTGCACAACAGAAGAGCACGAGTACAGATAGATGGACTCAAGAGCAAGAAAGTACTACTGCGTCAGTGTTCCCCAGGGTGGAATCTTGTCCCCCACACTTTTTCTAATCTTCATCAATGATCTTGTTGCTAATCTACCACATGGAATTAAAGCGGCAATGTACGCTGATGACCTGGTTCTATGGAGCACAAATGAACATGCATCAGAGGCCACCAGATCGTTACAAAGAGCTGTAGATGCATTTGTTGCATGAGCAAATAGATTGTGTCAGCATAAACACTAACAAGTGCAGCACCACTCTATTCACCCTCTCTCCAAAACAAAAGGCAGGGATCATCCAGATAAATAGGATACCCCTAAGACAAGATAAAGAACCAGCATACCTTGGAGTAACATTTGATGACAAGCTGATATGGAGAAAGCACATCAACAAAGCAGTAACAAAAGCCAGAAGGAAAATAACCATCCTGAGAAAACTAAGTGGAACCACATGGGGAGCCAGTGGGAAAATATTTAGCAAAGTTTATCAACAAAGCATACGACCACACTTGGAATACGTGTCAACTGCATCAAACTTCAGTGTTCAGCATCAAAAACCACACTACAAGAGCTAAGGTCAGAAAGCCACCAAAACCTTCTCAAGACGACTACCAAGCCTTATTATTCTGCGCTTCAGAACCTGACAAAATCGATTACGCAACCACATGTATACAAAATTCAAGATTGGGGAATCAGCCATGTGCACATGTGGATTGGCGTTGCAGACAGCAGAGCACATACTCCAAGACTGCCTAAAATATAGCATATCTAGGCAAACCTTCTGGCCTAGAGAGATGACAGTGGAAGATAAACTCTATGGACCGCTGAGTGAACTAAACAAGACAGTCAAATTCATACAAGAGACAACACTGCAGTTATAGACATATTTCAAACGAACGAAAGAAGAAGAAAAATGTCATAGGTTTCAAGTGCAGTTTTTTTTCAAAGAATCCAGGCTGTCTTTGGTGGAGCTACAAGGCTCATGCTCAGTGTGATGCTTTCAGCAGACAGATGCTCTGCAAAGAGAGACTGAGCATGTGGGATAACAATCTGTGTGCCTTAAAGTCAATACTCTTGCCTTGTAAGCCCCTTTTTAAACAGGCTGGAAGCTAAGATGGCAGACTACTGGAGGAATTCTCATTTATCAATATATGCTGTTTATATTTTTATTTGACTAGTCTAAATTATTCTTTGACCTCTAAATTATTCTTTGACCTTAAAATGTATCAGTGTTTGTTTCACTTTTATTTTTTTTTACTATAATATAAGCTTAAACATTCAATAATTAACTAATGCTCTAAAGACAATACACAGAAATTATTAAAATACATTTGTAGATGACATTACACACCAAATAAGAAAAGTTCATACATTTTTTAAAGCAACAACACATTCAATGAGGAAGTGGGGACGGTCATGTAAATCTCTGCTCTGACACAATGTTTCTTAACTTGACATGCAGAAATGACCCACAAAAAAGTGTCTCTAACCACATATAACTGTCCCCAAAAACCACAATCAACCCAACAATGCAAGGCATGGAAACTACATATAACTTAAATATACAGTAAACACCTGTTAGGTTTCCCGGTTGCACTTGTTACACTGATCATTCCATCGAGGTCTGCACTACCTGTTAAGAAACACTGTGTTAATCAAGCATGACATGGGTGCAACCCTAGCCTGGGCGGGTCAGTCATGGGGCACTTACCACCTCCTTGCATCATCCGATAGATCTTGCTTTCGATATGCAACTGTGGGTGCTTGGTTTTGACACATTCTAACTTGATGGCCACCTCCTCACCGTTGGAAATATCTGTGCCTGTGGTAAACCAACAAAAGTGTGGTCATCATTTATGTCAACACAATATAACAGCAACACAAGAACAGAATATCAACTGATGAGGACCAACATAGTTATACACTACTAAGATGTGGCTGGTTGGCAAGTATGGGTTGTATCTCACAAATATGAAGACATCTGAGACCTGCTAAGTCAGGGATTGTCATCAGTCTAGAGTTTAAATAAAGGAACCTTTCAAGTGTTGGCAGCTAAGACAAACAAACCCTTAATCTGCTGTGATAGTGTAGTGGCTCGATGCTTGCCTGTCACCTGGTGCTGATGGGTTCAATCCGCATCCGGGCAGGTTGACCCAAGCAATGGCTGCCGGCGTGATTTTTACCATATCACCCACAGGGTACCATGATTCTGGCCATATCACCCACAGGGTGCCATGATTCTGACCATATCACCCACATAGTGCCATGATTCTGACCATATCACCCACATAGTGCCATGATTCTGACCATATCACCCAAATAGTGCCATGATTCTGACCATATCACCCACATAGTGCCATGATTCTGACCATATCACCCACATAGTGCCATGATTCTGACCATATCACCCACATAGTGCCATGATTCTGACCATATGACCCACAGAGTGCCGTGATTCTGACCATATCACCCAGAGTGCAGTGATTCTGACCATATCACCCACAGAGTGCCACCTGGACTACCAAGGAAATGAGTCTAGCAGCTTAAGCCCAATGTGCCTTACAGCGTGTAAGAGGGTCCTTTCCTTTACTTTTTAATCTGTTGGAGTTAAAACATTTTTTACCAAAGAATTACCTTGGAAAAGCGATAAATACCTCTTGGACAAGACTCTACAAAAGTTACTATGTTTATACTCCGGAAAGGGTACAATAGACCAGATTTATTTAAAGTTAAAGATAGGTTCTACTGCAATGTGGGCAAGCATCTCAAACAGCAGAACACACACTACAACAGAGTAACAAGTAACTCAAACAACAGAACACATACTATAACACAGTAACAAGCAACTCAAACAACAGAACACATACTATAACACAGTAACAAGCAACTCAAACAACAGAACACATACTATAACACAGTAACAAGCACCTCAAACAACAGAACACATACTATAACACAGTAACAAGCACCTCAAACAACAGAACACAGACTACAACACAGTAACAAGCACCTCAAACAACAGAACACATACTATAACACAGTAACAAGCAACTCAAACAACAGAACACATACTATAACACAGTAACAAGCACATTAAACAACAGAACACATACTATAACACAGTAACAAGCACATCAAACAACATAACACATACTATAACAGTAGCAAGCACATCAAACAACAGAACACATACTATAACACAGTAACAAGCACCTCAAACAACAGAACAAATACTATAACACAGTAACAAGTAACTCAAACAACAGAACACATAATATAACAGTAACAAGCACCTCAAACAATAGAACACATACTATAGCACAGTAACAAGCAACTCAAACAACAGAACACATACTATAACAGTAACAAGCAACTCAAACAATAGAACACATACTATAACACAGTAACAAGTAACTCAAACAACAGAACACATACTATAACAGTAACAAGCACCTCAAACAATAGAACACATACTACAACAGTAACAAGCACCTCAAACAATAGAACACATACTATAACACAGTAACAAGCACCTCAAACAACAGAACACATACTATAACACAGTAACAAGTAACTCAAACAATAGAACACATACTACAACAGTAACAAGCACCTCAAACAATAGAACACATACTATAACACAGTAACAAGCACCTCAAACATCAGAACATATACTATAACACAGTAACAAGCACCTCAAACAATAGAACACATACTATAACACAGTCACAAGCACCTCAAACAACAGAACACATACTATAACACAGTAACAAGCACCTCAAACAACAGAACACATACTATAACACAGTCACAAGCACCTCAAACAACAGAACACATACTATAACACAGTAACAAGCACCTCAAACAACAGAACACATACTATAACACAGTTACAAGCACCTCAAACAACAGAACACATACTATAACACAGTAACAAGCAACTCAAACAACAGAGCACATACTATAACACAGTAACAAGCACATTAAACAACAGAACACATACTATAACAGTAACAAGCAACTCAAACAACAGAACACATACTATAACAGTAACAAGCACATTAAACAACAGAACACATACTATAACACAGTAACAAGCAACTCAAACAACAGAACATATACTATAACAGTAACAAGTAACTCAAACAACAGAACACATACTATAACAGTAACAAGCACATTAAACAACAGAACACACTATAACAGTAACAAGCAACTCAAACAACAGAACACATACTATAACAGTAACAAGCAACTCAAACAACAGAACACATACTATAACAGTAACAAGCACCTCAAACAACAGAACACATACTATAACACAGTAACAAGCACCTCAAACAACAGAACTCATACTATAACAGTAACAAGCACATTAAACAACAGAACACATACTATAACAGTAACAAGCAACTCAAACAACAGAACACATACTATAACAGTAACAAGCACCTCAAACAACAGAACACATACTATAACAGTAACAAGCAACTCAAACAACAGAACACAAACTATAACACAGTAACAAGCAACTCAAACAACAGAGCACATACTATAACACAGTAACAAGCACCTCAAACAACAGAACACATACTATAACACAGTAATAAGCACCTCAAACAACAGAACACATACTACGAGGGCGAGTGAATAAGTAAGTCACACAGTTCTGTGGGATGGCAGGTAAATGCAGTTGGTGTTTTCTACAGGTCTCATTAGGTGACAGCAACATCGAACTTTACATTCCCGTTCGTCAGGTGGCGCTAGGTGTCTCATGCGCAGTGCATAAACAAAATGGTGACTGTACTTACGGAGTGTACAACCAAAGAGCAACATGCTGTTGTGCGGTTTTTTTTTGGGGGGGGGGGGGGGCAAAAGGACTGCCTGCAAAGGACATTCATAAGGAAATGCTTCCTGTTTATGCTGACAAATGTTTGTCCTGTAAAGCGGTGCATAGTTGGGTAGAAAAATTTTCTCAAGGACGGGAATGACACTAAAGTTGAATGTGAAGTGAAACTGTGGTTTAGAAAACAGAGCACGCAGTTCTATGCAGCCGGTTTGGGAGGACTGATAAAACGATGGGATAAGTGTATCAATGTTGGTAGAAATTATGCTGAAAAATAAAGGGACAATGTATGTACAAAAATAAACTGGTTTCAAGTTATATTTAGTTATTTTTCGACAGCCATTTGTGACTTACTTATTGACTTTCCCTCGTATAACACAGTAACAAGCAACCGCAGAACACATACTACAACACAGTACCAAATGCAGCTCAGAAAAATCTTTTCTCTGGACAGATGAAACAACTCTGGAAGCCTGCAAGATCAGCAGTTCATGCAGAAAACAAAACTGCAGAAATAGGCTGCTCCTCACAAATTCTACTGGCAGACATAAGGGAAGCAAAGAATAGTAACCTACTATATGATGCTGTAAGAGATGAATACAAGGAGGAATGGCCCATATGGTACCGGCACCTTTCAGGAAAGCAGAGAACAGAAACACTGGAACCTGCCATGCAGGCTGCCAGTGGGGGATCAGGAGGGCTGGCTGAGGGCTCTGGCTACCCAATCCCATAGACATTTGTAGCTGCAAAATTAAACCAACCGTGAACAAATCTAAAGATGAAGAAAAGAAAATAACTCAGCCAAACAAAAAGGAAAGAAGGCTCTTCTAGAAGAGATATGCAACAATGCAGAAGAAGCTGCAAGGAGTCTGGATCGCTGACATACTTCTTTTCACCTAGAAGTCTCCAAAATTGGCAACTGGAAAGTTAGAACTGTGTATGAACTGGGAAATACAGCACAGTTGATAGAAGAAATAAAGTATTATAACATTAGCATTTTGGGATTGTGTGGAACAGAGCTGGCAAAAAAGGCTAAGCACAGGTGAAAAATGGTGCTCAGGCCACAATGAGGAAAATGCCCCTCACAGTAAAGGAGTAGCCCTAATACTATCTACAAAGGCAGAGAAAGCACTAATAAGAGTGGGAACCAGAAAGTTTTTGAACAACTGCAACATTTAGAACCATATAAAAATAAAGTAAGCATGAATATGATTGAGTAATATGCACCAAAATATGATATGGATAAATCAGTTAAGGAGGAATTTTACATTAAATGTCAAAGTACTGCAGATTATTACAGAAATCAATCAATCAATCATGTGCCATGCCGGAAAGCGTGGGCGGTCATGATTCGCCATTTCACTCGATATTACAGAAATGGATTTATGAAAATTCTGATCCATCCATCCATCATGTGCCATGCTGATAAGCGTGGGCAGTCATATTTTGCCATCTCACTCATCACCAGAGTCGTGGATCAGCTCTGTGTTCCTATCTCGACCATGCCATGTGGCCAAGCCATCCAGGTATTTACTTCTCAGTCTTCCCCTTGGTCTCTTCGGTTCGATCTTGCCAGTCATCACCAAGTTCTCCAAGTCATTTCTTCTCATAACATGCCCAAATAATGTTTACTGTCTACGTCTAATTTTTCTAATCAGTTTACGATCATCATTTGTTTCTTGAAAATTCTGATAGCTGGTCAAAATGCCAAGACAGGATCAGATAACACAGGTTATGAAGCAATCACAGGAAAACACTAACTAGGAGTAATGAATAAAAATGGATAATTATTCACCAATGTTTGCACAGTGAATCAATATGTCAAACAGTGTGTTTAACCAGATATCACTCAGACCTCTACAATAATGATTCCAATAAAAGCAGTAGTTAGTTCTAGGATTCTGACATCCCCATAGATAGTTTAGTGGAAGGAAAAGAGGACACATAAAATTACTGCAGATACAAATGGATGACACTCAGAACCCTTCACCATAAGACCTGGAGTACAACCAGGTTGTGTCCTGTCCCCTCTCTTGTTCATGACCTATATAGACAGCATGTGTAAAGAAACCAACCAGACACCGCAAGATGATCAGAGCACAGAAGACAAACCAGCGACAGATTACATCATTCAAGAACTATTTGCGAATGATTAAACACTAATAGCAAAATCAGATGCGGAATTACAAGACCACATGAATAATCTACATAAAGTGTGTAAGGAACATAACATGAAAATTAGCACCAGTAAAACAGAAGTAATGACTATAACCAAAGAAGAAAAACCAACAAAGATTCATCTAAAAGAACACCCCCTGAAACAAGTAAAGAGCTTCAAATACTTAGGAAGTATAATATCATCAAATGGCAAATCAGAAGACGAGATCAAATAAGGCAAACCAACTCATTGGATAAATGGCACCAATACTAAAGAAACGTATCAATAATTACTAAGAAAGCACTCTATAACACAAACACTATGCTACCAATGCTAAACCTGGACAATGAGAGAAAAAGAGAAAAGAAAAACATCACAATAGAAATGAGATTCTTGAGAAGAATACTCAATGTATCAAGAAGAGAGAAAATTAGAAATGAAGAAATCAGGACTACAGTGGGGGTTATAGCAGCATCAGCTTTTATTAGAAGGCGGCAAGTCAAATGACTATGTAACTAGGTTACCAACTAACAGCACACCACAAAAAGAAATGATGTGCAGACTAAATGGACGCAGAAGAAAAGCCCGAACACATAAACAATGGACAGGGCAAAGTCCACGGAAATCTCGATACATGAAGTCCATAAACGGGCACTCTCCAGCTGTTTATACTTCACCTCGACACCGCAAGTTACAAGAGGAATGAGATGAGATGAGATGAGATAAAAATGTTGCGTGTCTTTTGCAGCATATTGTCATCAACCCCAGATAAATGTTCTGGGCAATTTTACGTTTAGCAGTTTGCCATTGTCTTCTGAACAGGGAGTCATATGCTTCAGACCAACTGACCAGTGTGGTAGGAATGAACTAACTACCCATATGGACCAACTGACCAGTGTGGTAGGAATGAACTACCCATATGGACCAAATGACCAGTGTGGTAGGAATGAACCAACTATACCATATGGACCAACTGACCTGTGTGGTAGGAATGAACAAACTATACCATATGGACCAACTGACCAGTGTGGTAGGAATGAACCAATTACCAGATATGGACCAACTGACCAGTATGGTAGGAATGAACCAACTACCCATATGGACCAAATGACCAGTGTGGTAGGAATGTACCAACTACCCCATATGGACCAAATGACCAGTGTGGTAGGAATGTACCAATTAACTATACCATATGGACCAAGTGATCAGTGTGGTAGGAATGAATCAACTACACCATATGGACCAAATGACCAGTGTGGTAGGAATGTACCAACTATACCATATGGACCAATTGACCAGTGTGGTAGGAATGAACCAAATATACCATATGGACCAACTGACCAGTGTGGTAGGAATGAATCAACTATACCATATGGACCAACTGACCAGTGTGGTAGGAATGAACCAACTATACCATTATCAGTGTACATGAAAATTAAGAGCTAGTGCTCCTAACATTTTGATAACCAAAAAAGGTATCTATGACAAGGCTTCACCATACTGGACTTTCATTAGAAATGAATTTCTATAGGTTTCACCCTTTCACTGATCAAAAACGGATAACAGAACACTGCTCCTCTTTGGTGCATGTCAAAAGTGGGGTGGCCATTTTTAAACTGTCCTTATGACATCAATGTTTATCTGCATCGTGATGTCACATGCTGAGCCCTCTTCACATCTTTAACAACAATACAAGGCAATGGCATGGTTATTGTAATTTCTACCATACTGTTAATGTTTTTATGTGACGCCACTGGGGTGTGAAATGCTGAGAAGTTCAATAACACTAGGCACCTGTTTGAATCATGATCAATGAACACAAAGGTTAGAATGAAACTAAAGGCCACTCTGATGTTAACCCTTTACAAATGTCAGAGAATCCCACAGAAGCTAAGAAAACCACAGAGCAAGTGCTATGTGAGGCACATTCTCACACCCACATTATTATTCCAATAACAAGGCTAGTGTAATTTTGTGTGTGCTCACATTATAAGACGAGAAATGTAGGTTTGAAGTCAGCCACAGGCAATTTAGGAGCAGATCACGTTGCGCTGATTTTCACAAGGGTATGAGCATCAGTTGTTTAGAAGGCAATGGCAAACTACTGAACATAAAAATTGCCTAGGAAATCACAAACAGGGAAAAAATGCTGGATTGATTGTGGTGTTCTATAAAAGACAAGCAACTAACTTTTAAACAATGAGAAGAGAATAGGACTGGTGAAATATATGTTAGAGACACAAGACGCGCAAAATAAGGAAGATTATACAAGTGTGTCAATGATGAAAAGCTATATCACATCTACACCTCAAGACAGACTCGTGTAAACTTCACACAGTTGTTCCCTCTTTGTGAAATGAAAACTCGGGGGACCTCAATGATAGTATAAAGATATATATACAGAGACCTAAATGGAATCAGCATTGGAGGACGAAACATAAATAACATTAGATATGCAGATGATACAGTATTGATTGCAGACAATGCACAGGATCTGCAACAATTAGTAGACGCTGTGGTTGTACACAGTGAGCAGCTGGGGTTGGAATTAAATTGTAGGAAGACACAGGTTATGGTCGTCACTAGGAAGAACGAAGTACCACAATGTAATATACAAGTAAATGGGAATATTCTTCAACAAGTGAATCGGTTCAATTATCTCGGAACAGTCATAACATCTGATGGCAGATGCCTTGAAGAGATTAGAACAAGAATCGCCATTGCGAAAGTAGCCTTTAGTAAGATGAAAAACATTCTGACCAATAAAAAGATGTCAATTGAAACGAGAAAAAGAGTGTTGAGGGGATACATAGAGCCTGTTCTTTTGTATGGATGTGAAACTTGGACAATGTGCAGTCAAGCTGAAAAACATCTGATGGCTGCAGAAATGTGGTTTCTGAGGAAAATGCAAAGAATACCATGGACAGATAGAAAAACCAATGACCAAGTACTACAAGAGACAAATGAAAATCGTAGATTGATTAGAGAAATTAGACGTAGACAGTCAAAATTTTTTGGACATGTTATGAGAAGAAATGGACTGGAGAACTTGGTGACAGCTGGCAAGATCGAGGGGAACAGACCAAGAGGAAGACCGAGAGGAAAATACCTGGATGGCTTGGCCACATGGCATGGACGAGACAGGAACACTGAGCTGATCCACGACTCTGGTGATCGAGTGAAATGGCGAATCATGACCGCCCACGCTTTCCGGCATGGCACATGATTGATTGATTGTTCATGTACTAGGCAAGTGTTACGTTCAGTAGTTTGCCACTGCTTTCTGAACGACCGGCTCCCATACCAGCACGTTATAACACAACGCGACACAGTCTGCTGCACAAATCAGTCGCAGCTGAGATTCGGACGCCTGGTGCCCAACTCACGGACCGCGTTCGCAAGCCTTTAGCCACCGAGCCAGCATATGTGCAGCCAAATAAAGCGAAAGTAAAGAATTCCATAATGTAATTCTATATCTCACTGTGAAAGAATGAACGGAGTGAATGAATGAATGATCAACAAATTACACAACCACATGTATACAACATTCAAGATTGGTAAATCGGCCATGTGTACATGCGGATTGGCACTGCAAACAGTAGTTTCCATACTCCAAGACTGCCCAAAATACAACATGTCTATACCTCTAGAGTCGGTCGCCTGACAGCGAAGGATACTGGTAATAGGGCACGCTAATCCACAAGCAAACATCAGTCCAGTGCACTGGAAGTAGTAGCACATCTAGGACTACGCTTGAGTCCAAGGTTAGCAACCCCCCCCCCCCCCTTTCCATCACCAACTCCACCCACCCATCCCCCCCCCCCCCCTTTACATGTCTGGGAAAACAACAATGGAAAAACTCTATAGACCACTGAGTGAACTAAGAACAACAGAAAAATTCATACAAGAGACAACATTGCTGATATAGACAAATTTCAAGCTAACGAAGAAGAAGAAGAAGAAGAAGAAGAAGAAGAAGAAGAAGAAGAAGAAGAAGAAGAAGAAGAAGAAGAAGAAGAAGAAGAAGAAGAAGAAGAAGAAGAAGAAGAAGAAGAAATGAATGTTTACACTACTATTTACAACAACGACTTACATGGAAAGGTTTTGCACAGTTCCTCAATAGGGGTGGACATTTTCTTCTCGCTGATACGCTCATACTTCTGTCTTTTTGTTGCTGCCTTGAGACCTTGCCAGGGTAAACTTCCTCGCAGAAAGTACATGAACACGTAACCTAAGGACTCCATGTCGTCCCGTCGGCTTTGTTCTGGTGGGGAGATAAGTGTGAGATAACCTGACTCGTGTACATCAGCAAGATTTGCTTCTTTCACATGTGATACTTCTAGGTTTAACACTAAGTATAACACTTTTATGTGTGATTCCTCCAGGTTTAACACTAAATGTAACACTTACATGTGTGATACTTCTAGGTTTAACACTAAGGTTTAATACACCTTTGCAGTGTGATACTTCCAGGCTTAACACTAAGTGTAACACTTTCATGTGCAATACTTCCAGGCTTAACACTAACACTTTTATGTGATGCTTCCAGGTTTAACACTAAGTGTAACACTTTCGTGTGCGATACTTCCAGGTGTAAAAAAAAGTGGAAACACTTTAACATGTGATACTTTCCCATGTGATATTCCAGGTTGAACACTAAGTGGTAACACTTTAATATGTGATACTTTCACATGCCAAACATTCAAATTCAAAACTTCAAGAAGTTATAATTTTAAGTCATGGCACAGTTCATTCCAAATTTAACTGTTGTGATAATTTGGTGTGTCCAGTGTGTGCCGCGTGGTTACACACCCGCTTCACACACGTGATCCGGGACTGTTTCCGGATCCGGTCAGGGATATGCACTACTGACGAGCTCAAATGAGGGTGAAACTCGAGTCTAGTGCTTCCATATTGACGTGGATAGGCCTTAGGTTCATATCAGAATGTGATCGGCGTTGCCAGTAGTGGGTTGTGCTCAATATTTAAATTTCAAATCCCGAAACAACCACATAATCAATTGATTATTGCTCACTGGATTTAGGAGGCCTGGTGTTCCTTGCCAGTGAGAAGTCCTGATCGTTCGGGTCCCATCGATTGACGGACGTCGGTCGCGGCGATTGGGCAATCTTGAGCATAGCCTACGATGGGTAGCGTTGTGATATTCTGTTGTGATAATTTGGTGTGTCCAGTGTGTGCCGCGTGGTTACACACCCGCTTCACACACGTGATCCGGGACTGTTTCCGGATCCGGTCAGGGATATGCACTACTGACGAGCTCAAATGAGGGTGAAACTCGAGTCTAGTGCTTCCATATTGACGTGGATAGGCCTTAGGTTCATATCAGAATGTGATCGGCGTTGCCAGTAGTGGGTTGTGCTCAATATTTAAAGAAAGTGATTATGATTCTGAAAATGTGTTTGTAAATTGCCGTATAGATGACGGAAAATCACAAACAACATGCTGTATTTCGTAAATATTTGTGTTCATATATGGATTACAGGCAACAATCACGTGAGTAACATATTCTGCATGCTTTTCCCTTCATTGTGTTGTTTATTTAACTAAAATCGGTTGACTAACACCTTATTTGTGATGTTTTTACTAACGCGACCCGAAATTTTTACAGAACCTGAAAAGATCTTGCCCGTTCAGGGCTACAAAACGGACAAGCGTCTGCCCTGTAAAGGGTTAATAGAGTGTTTAGAATACGTAGATTATATTTATGTAACATTGTGGTGTGGTTGTAAGAATAACTGATAATGTACATCGTGATGTTTTGAGGAATAGAACGTGAAAAACAAACGTGATAGTGTTGTGTTATTCAAGACGCATTGAATTTGTTCTAGAGTAGCTGCTATGAACTGTGCGGAGTGGAGGAGCTTGAACAGAAATTAAGATAATAACAGAAACAGCTACAGTGAGAAGATCACACAATCGCCAGGCAGAAAGGCACTGGTATAGAAGTGCGACCGCAGTCAGAAAGATATATTTGTACCAGTCTCATCTGGATTGTGATCTCGTCCATGAGGTATAAGACCATGGGTATCAACCTGAGTATTGTTGATGTCAATATATCATCAAGTGCCAATTAAACCACATATCAGCCACGGGCGTATTAACAGCCAATTAATTTGCCTATGGCAGACCCCTATGAACTACCTTAATTACAACCAAGGCTGAAGAAGTAAGTTGAATGAGGTGGAAAGTTATTTATTTTTTCTTCTCTCTACAAATCGGATCAGATTATGCAAAGATGAGCCGCTATAAGCTCAAACCATGGGAAAAGGAAACCTTGACAAACAAACTATACTGATTGTAATCACTAACCTGAATGCCAAGAAGAAGAGGAAGAGGACTTGTGTAGTATTTCATAAAGTAGGATTGAACTTAAGCAAGCTACAGCTTTTCACTTATGTTCTACCTACATGAAGTCTGTCCATTTTTGCTGTATATTACCGCAGCAGATTTTTTAAATTTTTGATTTTAGTGGGACCTGGTAGTTTTCTGGAAACATTATTTTAACCTATACAGTAATTTAACACGTATTGAGAAAACTGCAGTCACATATAACAGATTATGACAATCAGTAGCAGATTATAACATGTCACAAGAGATTATGACGCCATACATACATTGCATACAATGAAGAAAATGCTAAACACAACTACACAAGAATGTGACAATATTCTGTGCAACAATGAAGCAATGTGCAAAAACATAAGGATGTATTTCAATAAGTTAATGCAGTTATTAACAGGGTTTTTATCTCAATACTAGCATTAATAGGACACTAACCTTTTATCAACAAATCTTCTTATGATATTAAACAAAACTAATGACGATCGTTAGTGTATTAACAGATTTATTTATGTTGTTGTTATCATGTTTAACCAAGTTGAAAAGTATATTGTTCTGCAATATTTCTGTGCTTGAGTTGTGTGAATTTATTTTGTCAACTCACTGCTGTAACCAACCCTGGGTGAGTTGTCTATTCTGGGCAGTTCAAGGACAATGTCATGAATGAGCTTGAATTCAGAATAAATGATCAGCCACTACATCTGGATGGTGGTTTTAGTTAGCCTGCCAGGAGATCTCCATGGCAAAGTGGTTATGCCGTCTTATGCTCAGAAAGTCATGGGTCTGTTTTCAGACTATGTCATCAGTTGCATACTGATGTGGAAGTGTGTAGAAAGCAAGCAAGAGGCCAAACCCAGCCAAGAGCACCACAATAAATACCAGCATGCAAAAGCCAAATTTCAAAGGGCCAAGCTGCAGGCTAGATGAAAAAGCTGGCAGGAGAAAAAGAGTCACTGAACTTTGAAAGAGACACAAGGAAGTTGTGGAAGCTAATAAAACAACTTAACAATGAGGGCACAGGGAAAAACTCAAAAATTGCACTACATAAAGACGGAAACATCTTAACAGGAAAGACAGCAGTTGATCATTTTGCGGACTCATTCGCACAAGATAACAATATTTACATTAGTCCAGAGAAACAACAAGAGATACAGGACAGAGTGAAATAGTACATGAGGTTCTGGAGGCACCCATCACAATCAGCGAACTGGAGTTGGCCATATCAAAACTGAAAATAGAAAGTCACCAGGAGCTGATGGTATCTCCAATTAAATGATCAGGAAACTGGGAACAGATGCCAAAGCAAAGCTGTTGCAGATCTTCAATCACAGCTGGACCTTAGGCAGTGTTCCACAAACCTGGAGAGAAGCAATCATGATACCTCTCCTAAAATCAGGGAAAGATAGTTCCATACTTGCACAACAGAAGAGCACGAGTACAGATAGATGGACTCAAGAGCAAGAAAGTACTACTGCGTCAGTGTTCCCCAGGGTGGAATCTTGTCCCCCACACTTTTTCTAATCTTCATCAATGATCTTGTTGCTAATCTACCACATGGAATTAAAGCGGCAATGTACGCTGATGACCTGGTTCTATGGAGCACAAATGAACATGCATCAGAGGCCACCAGATCGTTACAAAGAGCTGTAGATGCATTTGTTGCATGAGCAAATAGATTGTGTCAGCATAAACACTAACAAGTGCAGCACCACTCTATTCACCCTCTCTCCAAAACAAAAGGCAGGGATCATCCAGATAAATAGGATACCCCTAAGACAAGATAAAGAACCAGCATACCTTGGAGTAACATTTGATGACAAGCTGATATGGAGAAAGCACATCAACAAAGCAGTAACAAAAGCCAGAAGGAAAATAACCATCCTGAGAAAACTAAGTGGAACCACATGGGGAGCCAGTGGGAAAATATTTAGCAAAGTTTATCAACAAAGCATACGACCACACTTGGAATACGTGTCAACTGCATCAAACTTCAGTGTTCAGCATCAAAAACCACACTACAAGAGCTAAGGTCAGAAAGCCACCAAAACCTTCTCAAGACGACTACCAAGCCTTATTATTCTGCGCTTCAGAACCTGACAAAATCGATTACGCAACCACATGTATACAAAATTCAAGATTGGGGAATCAGCCATGTGCACATGTGGATTGGCGTTGCAGACAGCAGAGCACATACTCCAAGACTGCCTAAAATATAGCATATCTAGGCAAACCTTCTGGCCTAGAGAGATGACAGTGGAAGATAAACTCTATGGACCGCTGAGTGAACTAAACAAGACAGTCAAATTCATACAAGAGACAACACTGCAGTTATAGACATATTTCAAACGAACGAAAGAAGAAGAAAAATGTCATAGGTTTCAAGTGCAGTTTTTTTTCAAAGAATCCAGGCTGTCTTTGGTGGAGCTACAAGGCTCATGCTCAGTGTGATGCTTTCAGCAGACAGATGCTCTGCAAAGAGAGACTGAGCATGTGGGATAACAATCTGTGTGCCTTAAAGTCAATACTCTTGCCTTGTAAGCCCCTTTTTAAACAGGCTGGAAGCTAAGATGGCAGACTACTGGAGGAATTCTCATTTATCAATATATGCTGTTTATATTTTTATTTGACTAGTCTAAATTATTCTTTGACCTCTAAATTATTCTTTGACCTTAAAATGTATCAGTGTTTGTTTCACTTTTATTTTTTTTTACTATAATATAAGCTTAAACATTCAATAATTAACTAATGCTCTAAAGACAATACACAGAAATTATTAAAATACATTTGTAGATGACATTACACACCAAATAAGAAAAGTTCATACATTTTTTAAAGCAACAACACATTCAATGAGGAAGTGGGGACGGTCATGTAAATCTCTGCTCTGACACAATGTTTCTTAACTTGACATGCAGAAATGACCCACAAAAAAGTGTCTCTAACCACATATAACTGTCCCCAAAAACCACAATCAACCCAACAATGCAAGGCATGGAAACTACATATAACTTAAATATACAGTAAACACCTGTTAGGTTTCCCGGTTGCACTTGTTACACTGATCATTCCATCGAGGTCTGCACTACCTGTTAAGAAACACTGTGTTAATCAAGCATGACATGGGTGCAACCCTAGCCTGGGCGGGTCAGTCATGGGGCACTTACCACCTCCTTGCATCATCCGATAGATCTTGCTTTCGATATGCAACTGTGGGTGCTTGGTTTTGACACATTCTAACTTGATGGCCACCTCCTCACCGTTGGAAATATCTGTGCCTGTGGTAAACCAACAAAAGTGTGGTCATCATTTATGTCAACACAATATAACAGCAACACAAGAACAGAATATCAACTGATGAGGACCAACATAGTTATACACTACTAAGATGTGGCTGGTTGGCAAGTATGGGTTGTATCTCACAAATATGAAGACATCTGAGACCTGCTAAGTCAGGGATTGTCATCAGTCTAGAGTTTAAATAAAGGAACCTTTCAAGTGTTGGCAGCTAAGACAAACAAACCCTTAATCTGCTGTGATAGTGTAGTGGCTCGATGCTTGCCTGTCACCTGGTGCTGATGGGTTCAATCCGCATCCGGGCAGGTTGACCCAAGCAATGGCTGCCGGCGTGATTTTTACCATATCACCCACAGGGTACCATGATTCTGGCCATATCACCCACAGGGTGCCATGATTCTGACCATATCACCCACATAGTGCCATGATTCTGACCATATCACCCACATAGTGCCATGATTCTGACCATATCACCCAAATAGTGCCATGATTCTGACCATATCACCCACATAGTGCCATGATTCTGACCATATCACCCACATAGTGCCATGATTCTGACCATATCACCCACATAGTGCCATGATTCTGACCATATGACCCACAGAGTGCCGTGATTCTGACCATATCACCCAGAGTGCAGTGATTCTGACCATATCACCCACAGAGTGCCACCTGGACTACCAAGGAAATGAGTCTAGCAGCTTAAGCCCAATGTGCCTTACAGCGTGTAAGAGGGTCCTTTCCTTTACTTTTTAATCTGTTGGAGTTAAAACATTTTTTACCAAAGAATTACCTTGGAAAAGCGATAAATACCTCTTGGACAAGACTCTACAAAAGTTACTATGTTTATACTCCGGAAAGGGTACAATAGACCAGATTTATTTAAAGTTAAAGATAGGTTCTACTGCAATGTGGGCAAGCATCTCAAACAGCAGAACACACACTACAACAGAGTAACAAGTAACTCAAACAACAGAACACATACTATAACACAGTAACAAGCAACTCAAACAACAGAACACATACTATAACACAGTAACAAGCAACTCAAACAACAGAACACATACTATAACACAGTAACAAGCACCTCAAACAACAGAACACATACTATAACACAGTAACAAGCACCTCAAACAACAGAACACAGACTACAACACAGTAACAAGCACCTCAAACAACAGAACACATACTATAACACAGTAACAAGCAACTCAAACAACAGAACACATACTATAACACAGTAACAAGCACATTAAACAACAGAACACATACTATAACACAGTAACAAGCACATCAAACAACATAACACATACTATAACAGTAGCAAGCACATCAAACAACAGAACACATACTATAACACAGTAACAAGCACCTCAAACAACAGAACAAATACTATAACACAGTAACAAGTAACTCAAACAACAGAACACATAATATAACAGTAACAAGCACCTCAAACAATAGAACACATACTATAGCACAGTAACAAGCAACTCAAACAACAGAACACATACTATAACAGTAACAAGCAACTCAAACAATAGAACACATACTATAACACAGTAACAAGTAACTCAAACAACAGAACACATACTATAACAGTAACAAGCACCTCAAACAATAGAACACATACTACAACAGTAACAAGCACCTCAAACAATAGAACACATACTATAACACAGTAACAAGCACCTCAAACAACAGAACACATACTATAACACAGTAACAAGCAACTCAAACAATAGAACACATACTACAACAGTAACAAGCAACTCAAACAACAGAACACATACTATAACAGTAACAAGCACCTCAAACAATAGAACACATACTACAACAGTAACAAGCACCTCAAACAATAGAACACATACTATAACACAGTAACAAGCACCTCAAACAACAGAACACATACTATAACACAGTAACAAGTAACTCAAACAATAGAACACATACTACAACAGTAACAAGCACCTCAAACAATAGAACACATACTATAACACAGTAACAAGCACCTCAAACATCAGAACATATACTATAACACAGTAACAAGCACCTCAAACAATAGAACACATACTATAACACAGTCACAAGCACCTCAAACAACAGAACACATACTATAACACAGTAACAAGCACCTCAAACAACAGAACACATACTATAACACAGTCACAAGCACCTCAAACAACAGAACACATACTATAACACAGTAACAAGCACCTCAAACAACAGAACACATACTATAACACAGTTACAAGCACCTCAAACAACAGAACACATACTATAACACAGTAACAAGCAACTCAAACAACAGAGCACATACTATAACACAGTAACAAGCACATTAAACAACAGAACACATACTATAACAGTAACAAGCAACTCAAACAACAGAACACATACTATAACAGTAACAAGCACATTAAACAACAGAACACATACTATAACACAGTAACAAGCAACTCAAACAACAGAACATATACTATAACAGTAACAAGTAACTCAAACAACAGAACACATACTATAACAGTAACAAGCACATTAAACAACAGAACACACTATAACAGTAACAAGCAACTCAAACAACAGAACACATACTATAACAGTAACAAGCAACTCAAACAACAGAACACATACTATAACAGTAACAAGCACCTCAAACAACAGAACACATACTATAACACAGTAACAAGCACCTCAAACAACAGAACTCATACTATAACAGTAACAAGCACATTAAACAACAGAACACATACTATAACAGTAACAAGCAACTCAAACAACAGAACACATACTATAACAGTAACAAGCACCTCAAACAACAGAACACATACTATAACAGTAACAAGCAACTCAAACAACAGAACACAAACTATAACACAGTAACAAGCAACTCAAACAACAGAGCACATACTATAACACAGTAACAAGCACCTCAAACAACAGAACACATACTATAACACAGTAATAAGCACCTCAAACAACAGAACACATACTACGAGGGCGAGTGAATAAGTAAGTCACACAGTTCTGTGGGATGGCAGGTAAATGCAGTTGGTGTTTTCTACAGGTCTCATTAGGTGACAGCAACATCGAACTTTACATTCCCGTTCGTCAGGTGGCGCTAGGTGTCTCATGCGCAGTGCATAAACAAAATGGTGACTGTACTTACGGAGTGTACAACCAAAGAGCAACATGCTGTTGTGCGTTTTTTTTTTTTTGGGGGGGGGGGGGGGGGCAAAAGGACTGCCTGCAAAGGACATTCATAAGGAAATGCTTCCTGTTTATGCTGACAAATGTTTGTCCTGTAAAGCGGTGCATAGTTGGGTAGAAAAATTTTCTCAAGGACGGGAATGACACTAAAGTTGAATGTGAAGTGAAACTGTGGTTTAGAAAACAGAGCACGCAGTTCTATGCAGCCGGTTTGGGAGGACTGATAAAACGATGGGATAAGTGTATCAATGTTGGTAGAAATTATGCTGAAAAATAAAGGGACAATGTATGTACAAAAATAAACTGGTTTCAAGTTATATTTAGTTATTTTTCGACAGCCATTTGTGACTTACTTATTGACTTCCCCTCGTATAACACAGTAACAAGCAACCGCAGAACACATACTACAACACAGTACCAAATGCAGCTCAGAAAAATCTTTTCTCTGGACAGATGAAACAACTCTGGAAGCCTACAAGATCAGCAGTTCATGCAGAAAACAAAACTGCAGAAATAGGCTGCTCCTCACAAATTCTACTGGCAGACATAAGGGAAGCAAAGAATAGTAACCTACTATATGATGCTGTAAGAGATGAATACAAGGAGGAATGGCCCATATGGTACCGGCACCTTTCAGGAAAGCAGAGAACAGAAACACTGGAACCTGCCATGCAGGCTGCCAGTGGGGGATCAGGAGGGCTGGCTGAGGGCTCTGGCTACCCAATCCCATAGACATTTGTAGCTGCAAAATTAAACCAACCGTGAACAAATCTAAAGATGAAGAAAAGAAAATAACTCAGCCAAACAAAAAGGAAAGAAGGCTCTTCTAGAAGAGATATGCAACAATGCAGAAGAAGCTGCAAGGAGTCTGGATCGCTGACATACTTCTTTTCACCTAGAAGTCTCCAAAATTGGCAACTGGAAAGTTAGAACTGTGTATGAACTGGGAAATACAGCACAGTTGATAGAAGAAATAAAGTATTATAACATTAGCATTTTGGGATTGTGTGGAACAGAGCTGGCAAAAAAGGCTAAGCACAGGTGAAAAATGGTGCTCAGGCCACAATGAGGAAAATGCCCCTCACAGTAAAGGAGTAGCCCTAATACTATCTACAAAGGCAGAGAAAGCACTAATAAGAGTGGGAACCAGAAAGTTTTTGAACAACTGCAACATTTAGAACCATATAAAAATAAAGTAAGCATGAATATGATTGAGTAATATGCACCAAAATATGATATGGATAAATCAGTTAAGGAGGAATTTTACATTAAATGTCAAAGTACTGCAGATTATTACAGAAATCAATCAATCAATCATGTGCCATGCCGGAAAGCGTGGGCGGTCATGATTCGCCATTTCACTCGATATTACAGAAATGGATTTATGAAAATTCTGATCCATCCATCCATCATGTGCCATGCTGATAAGCGTGGGCAGTCATATTTTGCCATCTCACTCATCACCAGAGTCGTGGATCAGCTCTGTGTTCCTATCTCGACCATGCCATGTGGCCAAGCCATCCAGGTATTTACTTCTCAGTCTTCCCCTTGGTCTCTTCGGTTCGATCTTGCCAGTCATCACCAAGTTCTCCAAGTCATTTCTTCTCATAACATGCCCAAATAATGTTTACTGTCTACGTCTAATTTTTCTAATCAGTTTACGATCATCATTTGTTTCTTGAAAATTCTGATAGCTGGTCAAAATGCCAAGACAGGATCAGATAACACAGGTTATGAAGCAATCACAGGAAAACACTAACTAGGAGTAATGAATAAAAATGGATAATTATTCACCAATGTTTGCACAGTGAATCAATATGTCAAACAGTGTGTTTAACCAGATATCACTCAGACCTCTACAATAATGATTCCAATAAAAGCAGTAGTTAGTTCTAGGATTCTGACATCCCCATAGATAGTTTAGTGGAAGGAAAAGAGGACACATAAAATTACTGCAGATACAAATGGATGACACTCAGAACCCTTCACCATAAGACCTGGAGTACAACCAGGTTGTGTCCTGTCCCCTCTCTTGTTCATGACCTATATAGACAGCATGTGTAAAGAAACCAACCAGACACCGCAAGATGATCAGAGCACAGAAGACAAACCAGCGACAGATTACATCATTCAAGAACTATTTGCGAATGATTAAACACTAATAGCAAAATCAGATGCGGAATTACAAGACCACATGAATAATCTACATAAAGTGTGTAAGGAACATAACATGAAAATTAGCACCAGTAAAACAGAAGTAATGACTATAACCAAAGAAGAAAAACCAACAAAGATTCATCTAAAAGAACACCCCCTGAAACAAGTAAAGAGCTTCAAATACTTAGGAAGTATAATATCATCAAATGGCAAATCAGAAGACGAGATCAAATAAGGCAAACCAACTCATTGGATAAATGGCACCAATACTAAAGAAACGTATCAATAATTACTAAGAAAGCACTCTATAACACAAACACTATGCTACCAATGCTAAACCTGGACAATGAGAGAAAAAGAGAAAAGAAAAACATCACAATAGAAATGAGATTCTTGAGAAGAATACTCAATGTATCAAGAAGAGAGAAAATTAGAAATGAAGAAATCAGGACTACAGTGGGGGTTATAGCAGCATCAGCTTTTATTAGAAGGCGGCAAGTCAAATGACTATGTAACTAGGTTACCAACTAACAGCACACCACAAAAAGAAATGATGTGCAGACTAAATGGACGCAGAAGAAAAGCCCGAACACATAAACAATGGACAGGGCAAAGTCCACGGAAATCTCGATACATGAAGTCCATAAACGGGCACTCTCCAGCTGTTTATACTTCACCTCGACACCGCAAGTTACAAGAGGAATGAGATGAGATGAGATGAGATAAAAATGTTGCGTGTCTTTTGCAGCATATTGTCATCAACCCCAGATAAATGTTCTGGGCAATTTTACGTTTAGCAGTTTGCCATTGTCTTCTGAACAGGGAGTCATATGCTTCAGACCAACTGACCAGTGTGGTAGGAATGAACTAACTACCCATATGGACCAACTGACCAGTGTGGTAGGAATGAACTACCCATATGGACCAAATGACCAGTGTGGTAGGAATGAACCAACTATACCATATGGACCAACTGACCTGTGTGGTAGGAATGAACAAACTATACCATATGGACCAACTGACCAGTGTGGTAGGAATGAACCAATTACCAGATATGGACCAACTGACCAGTATGGTAGGAATGAACCAACTACCCATATGGACCAAATGACCAGTGTGGTAGGAATGTACCAACTACCCCATATGGACCAAATGACCAGTGTGGTAGGAATGTACCAATTAACTATACCATATGGACCAAGTGATCAGTGTGGTAGGAATGAATCAACTACACCATATGGACCAAATGACCAGTGTGGTAGGAATGTACCAACTATACCATATGGACCAATTGACCAGTGTGGTAGGAATGAACCAAATATACCATATGGACCAACTGACCAGTGTGGTAGGAATGAATCAACTATACCATATGGACCAACTGACCAGTGTGGTAGGAATGAACCAACTATACCATTATCAGTGTACATGAAAATTAAGAGCTAGTGCTCCTAACATTTTGATAACCAAAAAAGGTATCTATGACAAGGCTTCACCATACTGGACTTTCATTAGAAATGAATTTCTATAGGTTTCACCCTTTCACTGATCAAAAACGGATAACAGAACACTGCTCCTCTTTGGTGCATGTCAAAAGTGGGGTGGCCATTTTTAAACTGTCCTTATGACATCAATGTTTATCTGCATCGTGATGTCACATGCTGAGCCCTCTTCACATCTTTAACAACAATACAAGGCAATGGCATGGTTATTGTAATTTCTACCATACTGTTAATGTTTTTATGTGACGCCACTGGGGTGTGAAATGCTGAGAAGTTCAATAACACTAGGCACCTGTTTGAATCATGATCAATGAACACAAAGGTTAGAATGAAACTAAAGGCCACTCTGATGTTAACCCTTTACAAATGTCAGAGAATCCCACAGAAGCTAAGAAAACCACAGAGCAAGTGCTATGTGAGGCACATTCTCACACCCACATTATTATTCCAATAACAAGGCTAGTGTAATTTTGTGTGTGCTCACATTATAAGACGAGAAATGTAGGTTTGAAGTCAGCCACAGGCAATTTAGGAGCAGATCACGTTGCGCTGATTTTCACAAGGGTATGAGCATCAGTTGTTTAGAAGGCAATGGCAAACTACTGAACATAAAAATTGCCTAGGAAATCACAAACAGGGAAAAAATGCTGGATTGATTGTGGTGTTCTATAAAAGACAAGCAACTAACTTTTAAACAATGAGAAGAGAATAGGACTGGTGAAATATATGTTAGAGACACAAGACGCGCAAAATAAGGAAGATTATACAAGTGTGTCAATGATGAAAAGCTATATCACATCTACACCTCAAGACAGACTCGTGTAAACTTCACACAGTTGTTCCCTCTTTGTGAAATGAAAACTCGGGGGACCTCAATGATAGTATAAAGATATATATACAATAATATTCATAACCAACGAACGGTGAGAGACAAAATATAATCATAACGTCAGCACTTCTTTGACAAACTAGTATACTAGTAATCCAGTGCATTTGTTTCAATAGACATTTCTGTTGCATTTGCTTTCCCCTAAACATAGATATTAAGACATAATATGTCAGGAATGCTAGTAAGTAAACTGTTTCAATAGTCCTCTTAGTCGTTTTTAAAAGATTAATAATACATTTGATTACAAACAATAAAATGACGATGTATGGCCTATATTATTCAGATATTCAACCTAGTTCTTCAGAATTTGAACATAACAATTTAGCATTGATTATAAACAATACATTATTAGTGATTAATATTAATACATATTGAATACTGTGTGAACAGTTAAATAATCTTCAGGATTGTGAATATAATTTTTAAACCTATTTTACAACTGGCAACAAAGAACGTTCTTAACAAACTTGTAAACAAGTAATAATAGAATTTAATATAGTTAATCACTTAAAGTTAATCACAGTTAATAATAAATAGCCTCCAAAACCAAATAAAATAATCATCAGATACCATAAAATTCATAACATAATTTATAAAATTATGAGTTGTAATGGATACACGGTCAGATATGTATGTATACAACAGATTTTGCTGCGGACAGTTACAGCTTACGAAGCTTACGTGAATACCGAGTAATATTTGGCAACTTCTTGTATAGTTTCAGTTGACTTGTGACGTTATAACCGTTATTATATAATAAAATAACCGACAGAACAGAACTACCAACAAAGACAAGACAGACGAGACACGTATTTGAGTATTTATTATTGCCAGGGTTCTCGCCCTATTTCAACTATTGTACACACTTACCAAGATAAATATCACCAAAAGAACCACTTCCAATCTTTCTGCCAAGCCTGTACTTGTTCCCGACCCGCAACTCCATCTTCCTAAAAGCAAAAAGACATCAGTGGCGCACCGTTATTTCCTGATTCGATCTGGGTGTCAAGCAACACAATGAAATATAAACAAATTTCTTCAATGTACCAGACACTAAACATTCGTCACAAAATCTCACCCTGTAACGTTTTATCTCCCAATAACCCTCTTCTTGGGTCGGAAGATGAATAGTAGATATTAAAATCTCATTAATTCTACAAATGATCAAAGGACACAGAAGGATGCCTAGGATTATATCAGCTATATTTTCCTATTCCAGCCGCCATTTTATTTACTTTGGTTGCTTGAGGTCTACGCAGGCGCTTACATTCGCTTCCGGCACTTAAAGCCGTGTTAACACCCCCAGTGAAGTGAAGAAATTAAACTCTCCTCTCATAAAACCTACACAGCAGTGGGTGAGTTCATTCCTTGAAATCGGTGAACTCACCTTCTTTTTTGTTTGTGTGCTCACCCAATGACCTGAATAAACGATTACAACTAGTAGTTATGATTAATCATGAATTTGCTGGGTTATTCTTATATTACTAATCACCAAAATGGAACACGTGCAACAGCCGTTTCGATCAATGTAGTTTAAAGATTATGCTGGATTTATTCATGTGTGACTGCACTACGCGCAGAATGAGATATTTATATACATTGGGTGCTTACGCATTCATGAGTAATTTCCCCAAGTCATATATCTCCCAAGCATTGCCGCCCGTTGTTCCTTTTCCTTCCCCTCTCAGAACTAAAGTATATTCTTTTAATCCCGACTCAATACATAACTACTGATTGTGACACGGCTGTGGAAATCCACGTATCCTTAAATCTGCAAAATAGCATTTTCTTATTACATTCAGGACATGATAAACTCCCACCCAGAAGAATCGTGGAAAGCTCAAAGGCGCAGAAGTCTATATGACGACATTGGGAAAGACTCGGCGTGTTGCCAATGTAGATATGAATGGGTCACAAGGTCAGTCAGCGCGTAAACAGAACAGGTAAAAAACTGTCAGGATCTCCGTCATCTTTAAGTTTAAATCTAAAGTTTCCAAACCGGATTGAAGCTGCATTATTTCCCAGGAATCCCTCATATATACAAGTATATATAGTAACTAAGTCGGGTACACAACCCTTTAACACACTTGAAAGCACATCGAGCGCACAGTGCTGTACCCATGTGTTTATAGAACAATCAGCACTTTGTGGGTGATGTGGTCCGTATCACACCGGTCGTCTTTACTCCCAAAAATATTCTTGGTACCAATTTTAAGGGGGCTCGATCTGCGAGCCTAGGTTGATTTTAAAAATCTGAATCTGTCCAGCTAAGGATCGAGCTCATCATCATGGAGTGTCTGGCCTCTGCGCTGCCGCGACACCCATAAGTCCCTTTTTTGGCATCATCTGTTTTTTTTTTTTTTTTTCAGGAATACTGTATTATGACAGTTCTACTTTCGTTCGCTTTTGTGGCATAGTAACACTAACAGGCTGGGTCTGTTGTACTAAGACAGAGAGGGAACAAGTGATAACTATTAGAACTGAAGAAGGAATTACAGTTGCAAGTGTTTGGGCCTTATACAGGATATCTTACCAACGTGTGGTGAATTGTTTAGTACAATTATTAATCTGCCACACAATCAAAACCTTATTTCCCCTGTTATATGTGTCTACAGCCCACCAGTGGGCAGTACCCCTGGTGTTGGCAAACGTATGTCTTGGTTAACCGTTAGCATATTGTGTCCCCACATACTAACTATATAAGTAAATACATTGTTGCACTAATAGTTTCAGTGATAACATGTAAGTAGTTTTATATATACTATATACAGATCTGTGTGGGATCTGTTTCTCTTCTGTTCTCTTCTTTTTTCTTCTTCTCCTATGCTCCTTCTAGTCTCCGTGGCGAAGTACTTACACAGCCTATCTCGCGTTCCGACGGTCGTGGGTTCGATTCAGTGTTACGTTGTTTGGTACGCGGGTGCAATTTTCTCGGAGACTTCTGGCGGTCGTAAATGGGAATATTCTTCAACAAGTGAATCGGTACAATTATCTCGGAACAGTCATAACATCTGATGGGAGATGCCTTGAAGAGATTAGAACAAGAATTGCCATTCCGAAGGTAGCCTTTTGCAAAATGAAAAACATACTGACCAATAAAAAGATATCAATTGAAACGAGAAAAAGAGTGTTGAAGTGCTACGTAGAACCTATACTTTTATAATATGGATGTGAGGCGTGGACAATGAGCAGACAAGCTTAAAAACATCTGATGGCTATGGAAATGTGGTTTCTGAGGAAAATGCAAAGAATACCATGGACAGATAGAAAAACCAATGACCATGTCCTACACGAAACAAATGAAGATCGTAAACTGATTAGAGACATTAGACGTAGACAGTCAAAATTTTTGGGCATGTTATGAGAAGAAATGACTTGGAGAACTTGGTGACAACTGGCAAGATCGAAGGGAACAGACCAAGGGGAAGACCAAGAATTAAATACCTGGATGGCTTGGCCACGTGGCATGTTCGAGACAGGAACACGGAGCTGATCCACAACTCTAGTGATCGAGTGAGATGGCAGAACGTGACCGCCCACGCTTATCGGCATGGCACATAATGGGTGGATGTTGAAGCTACGGAGTTTGTGCATTGTGCCGCGCTTTCCGTCCCGAGGAAAGAAACGGGGCCATGTGGGATAAAGCAATGAAGCTGGTTTACACCGCCCTTTTAAACTCTTCTTTTTCTTCTTCATCTTCTTCTTCTTCTTCATCTTCTTCTTGTTCTTCTTCTTCTTCTTCTTCTTCTTCTTCTTCTTCTTCTTCTTCTTCTTCTTCTTCTTCTTCTTCTTCTTCTTCTTCTTCTTCTTCTTCTTCTTCTTCCTCTTCTTCTATGACGCATGACGAACGACTAAAACAATTATTAATGCACCATATTCACTAAATGATACGTGTGCAGAATAGAAGGAATAAAATGATATGACAAAATCACTAATTCAGAGATTAGGAAAATAACAAAACAGATTACAGCGAATCAAGAGGTGCGGAAAAGACGCTGACAAGGATAGAACACACATTGAGAACACATGATAGTAGTATAACCAGAGGGCCTTTTCATGGAATCCACAGGGCAGGATTTAAACAGAGAGAGACATAAAAACACACGGAGAAGAGAATTAGGGACAGGAGGGAAAAAAGGGGGAAACATAAAAATACACGGAAAGGAGAATTAGGGGCAGAAGAGAGAAAAAAAAAAGGGGGGGGGGGAACATAAAAACACACGGAGAAGAGAATTGGGGAATGAAGGAGAAAAAAGTTGGAGAACGAATGAACGAACGAACGAACGAACTTTATTTTCAAAGGGTAATAAATTGGGCACGCAGGCCCGTCTTACATTCGGCCCTTCCAATCACACATCTTTCGTTCATCAGTGCATAGTGCATTCACATAGGGAAAAAAAACATTGTCAAATGAATGCTGTAAACATAAACAATGCATGTTACCATGTTATGAGACAAATCCCCCACCCACCCATCTCCTATCCATCCGCGTGTCCCCCCCCCCCCACACACATCTACCACTCAACCACACACATACCCACAGGCAGATACATTCCCCCATCCATCCACCCATCCCCCAACCCACACATCCCACACACACCCACCCGAGACATAAAAACACACGAAAAAGAGAATTAGGGAAAGAAGGGGGAAAAAGATGGAGTCATAAAAACACACGGAGAAGAGAATTAGGGGCAGAAGGGGAAAAAAGGGGGAGACATAAAAACACACGGAGAAGAGAATTAGAGACGGAGGTGGGGGGGGGGGCATAAAAACATACGGAAAAGAGAATTAGGGAAAGAAGGGGGGAAAGATGGAAACATAAAAACACACGGAGAAGAGATTTAGGGACATAACAAATAATGGGGGGGGGGAGAGAGATTTAAAAAACCAGGAAGAAGAGAATTAGAGACAGACGGAAAACAAAGAAGGAGACATTAAAAACATACGGAGAAGAGAATTAAGAGACAGGCATAAATAATATGAACAGTTCATGGGGGGAGTTGCAGGAGAAAGCTTGGCGTGCGTGGTTTCAGGCCCTATGTTCCAATGGGGTAGAACAAGCAGAAGAGGAAGAATCGTACTTACAAGTTGTTGGGTAGTAATCTGACAAGCAGAAGAGGAAGAATCGTACTTACAAGTTGTTGGGTAGTAATCTGACAAGCAGAAGAGGAAGAATCGTACTTACAAGCTGTTGGGTAGTAATCTGACAAGCAGAAGAGGAAGAATCGTACTTACAAGCTGTTGGGTAGTAATCTGACAAGCAGAAGAGGAAGAATCGTACTTAAAAGCTGTTGGGTAGTAATCTGACAAGCAGAAGAGGAAGAATCGTACTTACAAGTTGTTGGGTAGTAATCTGACAAGCAGAAGAGGAAGAATCGTACTTACAAGTTGTTGGGTAGTAATCTGGCAAGCAGAAGAGGAAGAATCGTACTTACAAGTTGTTGAGTAGTAATCTGACAAGCAGAAGAGGAAGAATCGTACTTACAAGTTGTTGGGTAGTAATCTGACAAGCAGAAGCGGAAGAATCGTACTTACAAGTTGTTGGGTAGTAATCTGACAAGCAGAAGAGGAAGAATCGTACTTACAAGCTGTTGGGTAGTAATCTGACAAGCAGAAGAGGAAGAATCGTACTTACAAGCTGTTGGGTAGTAATCTGACAAGCAGAGGAGGAAGAATCGTACTTAAAAGTTGTTGGGTAGTAATCTGACAAGCAGAGGAGGAAGAATCGTACTTACAAGTTGTTGGGTAGTAATCTGACAAGCAGAGGAGGAAGAATCGTACTTACAAGTTGTTGGGTAGTAATCTGACAAGCAGAAGAGGAAGAATCGTACTTACAAGTTGTTGGGTAGTAATCTGACAAGCAGAAGAGGAAGAATCGTACTTACAAGTTGTTGGGTAGTAATCTGACAAGCAGAAGAGGAAGAATCGTACTTACAAGTTGTTGGGTAGTAATCTGACAAGCAGAAGAGGAAGAATCGTACTTACAAGTTGTTGGGTAGTAATCTGACAAGCAGAAGAGGAAGAATCGTACTTACAAGTTGTTGGGTAGTAATCTGACAAGCAGAAGAGGAAGAATCGTACTTACAAGTTGTTGGGTAGTAATCTGACAAGCAGAAGAGGAAGAATCGTACTTACAAGTTGTTGGGTAGTAATCTGACAAGCAGAAGAGGGAGAATCGTACTTACAAGTTGTTGGGTAGTAATATGACAAGCAGAAGAGGAAGAATCGTACTTACAAGTTGTTGGGTAGTAATCTGACAAGCAGAAGAGGAAGAATCGTACTTACAAGTTGTTGGGTAGTAATCTGACAAGCAGAAGAGGAAGAATCGTACTTACAAGCTGTTGGGTAGTAATCTGACAAGCAGAAGAGGAAGAATCGTACTTACAAGTTGTTGGGTAGTAATCTGACAAGCAGAAGAGGGAGAATCGTACTTACAAGTTGTTGGGTAGTAATCTGACAAGCAGAAGAGGAAGAATCGTACTTACAAGTTGTTGGGTAGTAATCTGACAAGCAGAAGAGGAAGAATCGTACTTACAAGTTGTTGGGTAGTAATCTGACAAGCAGAAGAGGGAGAATCGTACTTACAAGTTGTTGGGTAGTAATCTGACAAGCAGAAGAGGAAGAATCGTACTTACAAGTTGTTGGGTAGTAATCTGACAAGCAGAAGAGGGAGAATCGTACTTACAAGTTGTTGGGTAGTAATCTGACAAGCAGAAGTGGAAGAATCGTACTTACAAGTTGTTGGGTAGTAATCTGTAGTAATCTGACAAGCAGAAGAGGAAGAACCGTACTTACAAGTTGTTGGGTAGTAATCTGACAAGCAGAAGAGGAAGAATCGTACTTACAAGTTGTTGGGTAGTAATCTGACAAGCAGAAGAGGAAGAATCGTACTTACAAGTTGTTGGGTAGTAATCTGACAAGCAGAAGAGGGAGAATCGTACTTACAAGTTGTTGGGTAGTAATCTGACAAGCAGAAGAGGAAGAATCGTACTTACAAGTTGTTGGGTAGTAATCTGACAAGCAGAAGAGGAAGAATCGTACTTACAAGTTGTTGGGTATAATATGACAGACTGTGATTAGAGATGAGTGAAGATCGTCATCGTCGCACTTCGGACATGACCAGTGGTGCTCCGATCTCCTGCTTAACTTGACCTTAACATCTCTGCCAGCGTGTCCCGACTGGTGGCACCTGTTCTGTGTTAGTTAATCAAAAGTCTTGTGCTTTTGACATAAAGTTTATGCCTGGTGGCTCTCTGCTTCACCCCAGTCTCCCTCACCATGGACAAGAAAGCAGATTCTTAGAGTCGTCAATTGTATATCGTCTCTTATGGCGTTGATAATAACTGGCCCACCCATTGCCCTTCCCACCTCGATCACCGCAATGTCCGTTAATCGATCGGCTCGCTTCGCTGCCTCGAAGGGATCCACCCAAATTGGCTAGTTGTCAACTTCCCGTTTTGTGGAAGGCTAGGGTAAGATCATGGACAGGTAATTAAACATACGCCAATGGAAAGTGTGGATTAGCTTTCCCTATTACCAGTGTCCTTGGCCATCATGCGAATCCACTCCTACTTCAGAGGTCAATATTTCATGTCTGATACTAGATTTAATTTCTTTTGACTTCCAACAAAGTTCCTAGTGTTATGGAAGCTATATTGCCTTATGAATTCTTATTTTAATATTGCTGTCTGCATTTGTTGTCTAAATTGATACTAAATGTGTGTAGGATTCCATCACTTAAAATGAGGTTTTATCAATGGAGTTCTGGTTTTAATTTAGTAAATTTAGTCTATTATCTTTGTCTTCCCCACGTGAATGTGTGCACCTAGTTGTGATCGATACTGTGCGAAAGGGTTGTGAACACAATTCAAAAAAATAAGTCGCTTATAAGTCGACATGGTCGACTTCATTGCATCGTTTTTTTAAAAAATCCCATATGGCTCATTCTCTTTCCGCAACGCGGAAAACGTAAAGTCCAGAGAGCAATAATCAAATTGATTTATTTGGTTGTTTCAGGATTTGAGGTGTGAAGATTGAACAAAACCCACAACAGGCAACGCTGATCGTATTCCGGTACGAATCTTGGGCCTTATCCACGTCAGATTTTCCAATCTGACGTGGATAGACTCGAGGTAGCCTCGTGCATTAGACTCGAGGTAAACAGTTGGTAACTGGTAGCGGGCGAAGGTGTAATGGTTAGGGCGCTATGCTAACAATGGCATGCACCCGCTCTTTCGCCACGTGAGGAGTGATCCCCTCCCCTGGTCGCTATTGATTTCTAAATCTAGCAAGGTCAAGGCTACGACTATTCCTCCGTGTACTCAGGCCTAAAATGCGATTTCTTCTTCCCTTTCGCTTAAAATTTGTCTGTATCTGCGTTGTTGACTTTTGTGTGAATTTCCTGTCTTGTTTTTTTCTTTAAAGTTCATTCGTGGTCAACATTTTATCTCCCAGAGTTGTTTCTCTAGGCCAGAATGTTTGCCTAATAATAATAATATGTCGTAGTTTGGACAGTCTTGGAGTATATGATCTGCTGCCTGCGGTGTCAATCGTGTACTGTTACCTTTTCTACACAAATTCTGTCAAATGTAACAGACCCGAACTATCAAAGAGTAGGTATTTCCACCTTCAAAATAACTTGTCCAGGCTAACGAACAACTTGAGATTCCCAGCTGCCGTGGTATTTTTGACATCCGCAACTTGCATACATTCCCTCTGTATCCTGGATGGTTACACACGTGATCAGGAGGGCGTATGTTTGTTACCATTAGCAACCCACACATCTTGTACAAATGGCCTGGTTTTCGCTGGTAATGAAACCGCTAACTTCTGGGTCATAGAGGTACACAGATAAAGTGACCACCTGAAGGCGGATATTAGAATAACACATAACAGTGAAGGATCGTTTTACATGTCATGGCTATGAGGCGTTGTGGGTATATCATTCCAGTCCCATATGTTCATAGACCAATCGACACTTGCATTTCATCTTGTTCCTCTTGTACCTTGCGATGTTGAGGTCAAGTATAAACAGAGGGAGAGTGCCCGTTTATGGGCTTCATATATCGAAATTCCCATGGAGTCTCTCTGTACATCGTTTACATGATTGGCCTTAACTTCTGACTCAGTTTGGTCTACACGTCAATGCTTGCAGTAGTACACTGTCAGTTGGTAGCTTAGTTATATGGCCGAACCATTTCATCTGCTATTTTCTAATGCAATATAGCGCTGCTACTACCCTCAATTTAGTCCTGATGTAATCATGTCTGATTGTTTCTATTCTTGATATGTTGTATGATGGGGTAAATATCATGCTGGTCACCATTAGGGACATTTCCCGGAATTCCGTTTTAGGCTGGGTCGATCTAGAACCTCAAGCCAATAAAAATAACAAACAAAACACACACACACACACACAAGTCCGCGTGTACGAAGGTTAGCACACATGACCACCAGGCGATCTAGCGGAGGGAGTCTCCGTGGCGAAGTGGTCAAGCCGTCTGTTTCGGGTTCCGAAGGTTGTAAGATCGATTCCAGGCCGCGTCCTTCGGTTCACAAATGCTTTTTTTTTCTGGAGACTCCTGTGGCTCGTCGCTGGGGCTAAGGAGTTCGTGCTCTGTGCGACGCTTTCCGCGCTGCGGAAAGAGACTGAGCCATATGGGATAAAAACCCGGTGCAATTAAGTCGACCCTGTCGACTTTTAAGCGATCTTCTTGCCACTGCGCCATCATGGCTCCCAGTAAGTAACAGCAAGCCTGCAGCGTACATCTACAGGGCACTTCAATGTCAACACAGAATTAACTTTGTTCGCTCCTCAATTTGAGGATAGTTTCCCCCCGCCCAGTTGTGTACCTGTCTTTACTCACAGACCAGTCAGTATCCAACTTCTGCAAGCATTTGTGTAAAGCTTAGTTTTTTAAAAAGTCTTTAGACAGATTTCATTAAAGCTAACGGACTCAATCTACTTTACCTTCTTGCAACAATGTTGCCAGGGCGCTGCTTTATGGCCTACTCCTCTGGATTTCCAACCAACCCTGAAAATTTCACACGCGCAAGATGCACATAGAATTTTCCAACTGATTTCGCTAGCCAAGAGATGAAGAATTTTTAATATCAGAAATAAACGTTTTTCGCAAACACAGTCATATGCAGGGAAACGAGTCCAAGACATCATCGTCACCATCTGCTTTGCAAAGTCACGGCTGCATTCATGTCTCAGCACAGATCTCGGCCTTGTGGATGTCTTCGTTCTGGTGCCAGAAGCGGACACCGACACCGTTTAGTCATGCCACTACCCCCTGTACTCGCCACAGTGAATTCTTTTGTGCAGCTTCCACGATGGACCCCCGAAGTAGAACAAGAGTCGAAGAGAGTTGTAATTAAACGGATTACAGAAACTGCGACATACACCCCAAAGCACACTAGAGAGACTGGAGAAGGCGGAAAGAGTTGAAAAGTAAAAAGTGGAGGGCCGCATTCAGTGCAGCAGAGGCCAAATAAAGTTAAATGGGATAATTTCATGGTATAGTTGGGAGTTAATAAGGCATTGGGTAGATTCTGGAAATTACAGAGACAAATGCGTAGAAAAGACCAGCCTAGCACAATGGGAACAGTATATCGGGATAACGGCATGCTCATGACAACAGACAAAGAGAAAGGTGAAGTCTTCCTGGGAAGATTTATAACAGACCGATCATATGGTGGAGACATCAGAGGGCATCCAACAGGTTTCATCCGGGATTCCAGCTATGAAGAGGGCATACAAGTAGAACATACAACATTCATTCATTCAGTAGTATGTTGTTTGCATAACCTCGCTCCCATAACAACCTTCCGGAAAACCTCTCAATCACAAACAAAATGTCCCGCGTCTGATACACCCATCTGGAGATCATCCGCCACCCATCTTTTCTTTGGCCTTCCTCTTCCCAGGCATATACACCTCCATTATTGTTCTCCCCACACTTTCGTGACGTACAAGTGACCAAAATATTTCAATTTTCTTTGTTTTATCGTCTTTAATAGCCAACATTTTTTTTTCAATATTCAGCTCTAGAAGTGTGGATGCATTTGTTCTTTTCTTTATCCAAGATATTCTTAGAACCCGTGAATAACATTTATATTCACAACCAAAGGGCACTGCGACCGCTTACGAAGTTGATAGCGAACTGCGCTGGTAATGCCCTGAGCACAATCGGACGCGGGTTTGATGCTTGGGCTCATCGCTGATCACAATGAGGCAAAGCCTAGCCCCCCCCCCCCCATTGCTCCTGGCCTTTAAACAATGTGACGACGCTGTCACATCATAGACCCATGGCAGGCAGCTGTTAAAGGACACTGCTCTAGGTCCTGACGGGGTAAGGTACGTCCATATGAAACATACGGGAGATGGAGTCTTTAAGGAGATGACTACATGTTGTAATTCACGATCCAGGTGATCGTGTAAGATAGCGAAACATGACCGCTGACACTTATCAAATTATAATGATGACTTCTTGTCACTTCTTCACCAAGACAGGCAAAGACTACTCAAGACTCACAGGCTAAAGGACGGATAAGACGTGGTAAAGTGTTGAAGAAGATTGTTGCTGTTAAGGGGCAGGAATAACTGGTAAGGGGACAGCCTGCTCCAAAGAGGGTTGGGGAGTTACCGGCCAGGGAAAGACACCTAGTCTAATGCAGCAACATTTGCTTTTGATGTTAATGAGGGGAAATTTGATAGCAGTAATGCACTCTCGTAGGGTTGATCTGTGCTGAGGTTCATGTAACTCGGAGCTACGAGGATGGGCAGTCTCGCCTGGACTATTCAATGTTTATACTAACAAGACTGCAGTATTGAAGCACCAGGGAATAGAAGGATACGGACATCTACAGATGATGACATCGTGCATAGGCAGGGAAGAGACAGGGCGCAACTAGCGCCATTATGGCAGGAGAAAGTAAACAAAGTGATGGGCTGGTGCACAGAGATGGGTGGTGATGGGCTGGTGCACAGACATGGGTGGTGTGATCAACTAGTGCACTGAGATGGGTGGTATAATGAGCTGGTGCACAGAGATGGGTGGTGTGATCAATTGGTGCACAGACATGAGTGGTGTGATGGTCTGGTGCACAGAAATGGGTGGTGTTATGGACTGGTGCACAGAGATGGGTGGTGTGATGGACTGGTGCACAGAGATGGGTGGTGTTATGAGCTGGTGCACAGAAATGGGTGGTGTTATGGACTGGTGCACAGACGGTTAGTGTGATGGACTGGTGCACAGAGATGGGTGGTGTGATGGACTGGTGCACAGAGGTCGGTGGTATAATGGGCTGGTGCACAGAGATGGGTGGTATAATGGGCTGGTGCACAGAGATGGGTGGTATGAGCTGGTGCACAGAGATGGGTGGTGTGATCAATTGGTGCACAGAGATGGGTGGTGTGATGGACTGGTGCACAGAGATGGGTGGTATAACGAGCTGGTGCACAGAAATGGGTGGTGTTATGGACTGGTGCACAGACGGGTAGTGTGATGGACTGGTGCACAGAGATGGGTGGTGTGATGGACTGGTGCACAGAGGTGGGTGGTATAATGGGCTGGTGCACAGAGATGGGTGGTATAATGGGCTGGTGCACAGAGATGGGTGGTATGAGCTGGTGCACAGAGATGGGTGGTGTGATGGGCTGGTGCACAAAGATGGGTGGTTTCATCAACCGAGAAAAGGCTTCTGTATTAATGTGCTCTCTGGACAACAGCACTGCTAAGGCTGACATCCTAGGACTCAAAATAAATTGCAGAAATGCTAACAGAGATACATGCAGATCACCTCAACAGACTACTGTTGTTCTAGGATCATGTGGAAGGAGCTATGAGATCTCAGAAGGGACTCAGTGCACTGAAGACTATGGCAGCAATGGACATGGAGCAAATAATGTTCATACTCTATCAAGATCTGATGCTCTCAGTAACTGAGTTATGGATTGGGTCTGCTCACGGTGTCAAAGAATCAGCTTGTGAAACTATAGTGCATACAGAATGAAGCTATGCAGGTTATCCTGCGATGCACAAGGGACACATCGGCAGCTGTATGAGGTACATTCTAACTTTGCCAATGATTGTGGAAGGTTCAACGTGCTGCATGCTATGTCATATCTCAGAGTGGCCACAAGAACACCCCCTCCATGAAGCCTTGGACACAGGTGCAGTTTGTCTTGTTCCTGGTGTATTGATGTTACCTTTCCTCTGGAGTAAACTAGGCAGATCGAGAGAGGGATCATGCTGCATGTGCAACACATGGTCTCTACAATTCAGCCCAGGCTTTGTGCTATGGAGAGGTATAACTCAATCCATGGTCTTAATCAGTCTCGGATTCAAAATGAGAGATAGCAGTTACGGATTATAAGTCCTTGTCTGCACGATAGTGGAAATGACCATGTGTTCACATGCATCCATTGTGGTCAAACATTTACAGCGCCAATTTGTCTGATCAGTCACATTCGCTAAAGCCATGGGTTGCAGTTATGATGTCTTTTTTGAAGCACAATGTAACAAATTATCATCTGTCAAGGAGCCAGTATACCCTCAGTATACTTGGACAAAACATTTGGAAAGCACAATTCAACAACACACACTAATCAATTATAACAACAGTTTATTAATAATATATATACACATAGAAGTGATGAAACAGCAGATGTGATGTGACTTAACAACTAGTGAGGAAAGCATGATTGGAAAGATAACGGGCAGATCTAGAGAAACGATTTGGGCATGACTGGTAGGACAAGCCTTTGTAAGATAGCCAGTATTTTCTTGCTAACTAATAACAGATAATAGCAGGTGTGAGGAAGAAAAAAAGAAGACAGAGAACAGGAATGGCCAAAGTAATATTCAGCAATATTTAAACACAAAAGCCACAAACAAAAAGTTGCATGATTTATTGCCTGGCATAATTCACAGCATCTTGTACTGCAGAGTTATATATCATATGAAGTGAATAAATGAATAATACTTTGGCTGAAGTACTGAAAACATATAGTCACAGGTATTGTTTCAATGTGGAGTATTTGTTACCCCCCACCGTAATTTCCAAATTTAAAACTAACTCTTTCTGTTTGCGCCACACTGGCCGGAACATTCTAATTGTTAAGGCCTGATTATATTTGAACAATTGTCTGTTGAATTCAGTATCTTTGTTAACTTTATTACCAAAGTTTATGAGGTGGTTGAGAAATTGCAAAGAAGGACGTTTTAAAAGCTGTTGATTGCACAAGACTTCCTGAAGACTGAAAGATGGTCTGGCATCTACTGGACACTGAAGCAGAACCACTGTCTTGGCAGACTAGTGCACTAACCACTATGCCCTGCCTCCCAACGCACACTATATGTGTCTGAAATACTAATATTCTGTTTCAAATAACTTGTATGTGGATACAACAGCCATACAACCTTCATTATCAACTTGTGCTAATCTGTCATTCTATTCCTTACATCCTTCATGTACAGTCACCAAACTAACCAGAAAACATTCAGAAACTTTCTAGCTGTGTGGATAAATATTATGACACAAAAAATGCATCAACAAGTATCAGGAATATTTGATTTATTTGGTTGTTTCGGGATTTGAAATTTAAATATTGAGCACAACCCACCACTGGCAACGCTGATCGCATTGCGATCAGTGTTGCCAGTGGTGGGTTGTGCTCAATATTTAAATCAGCAATATTTGTTCACATGGCTGAGAAGGTTACTGTAGTCTGGGGTGATCACAAGTTTATGGCTGACCGGACCCAGAACAATCATCTGACCTGGGCTGTCGTCAGTGTGTATGGACACAAGCTCCTGTAGACAAGATCACAAACGCTGGTGAGATAAACATGATGGCAAGGCATGATATCCCATAGTTAATTAACACTGGTGAGATAAACTTGATGGCAATTAACGATATCCCATAGTTAACATTGAAAACCATTTGTAGCAACATAAAATTCAAAATAACTACATGAATGGTGCTGAAGATGCAAATCTCAACGCCCCCGTCCCCCCCTTTTTTAGTTGTAAGAAAGCATACCAAGTAAAATGCAGAGATTAAACAGCATTAATACCCCATAACAAACACCTGCAAACAAGTTAAAGTATAATTTATGAGGACATGCCTTTCCTATAGCAACATGTGGATGTGAGTCGTAGATCATTTCACAACCATTGAAGAAGAAAACCAAGGCGTCTGAGCTGAAATGTTACAGAAAAATTGTTAGAATACCGTGGACTAAGAAGAAAAAGAAAGTGCTGAAATCTGATAAGACTTGAACATTGAAGTAAACTGGCTCAGGTCTCGGAAACTATCATATTTTGGACATATTAAACTTAGAATGAACAGTGGTGGAAGACCTAGTTACTGTAAGATGAGGCAGGGGTCCACGAGCCCAGAGCTGGACACCGAGCATTACAGACACCTTGGGCACAAAGTGGGAGAAATGGTGTGCCATGAAGACAGCAACGTTCTGCAAAAAAATACCTGGTACTTGAAGACAATTAAGTAAAATAATACAATGAACACAATAAAAGGAGACAACAAAAGCAGTTCAAACCTGATGGAAGTTAATTGGGATGCCTGGCAGGACTTCCATGACATTGTCTCCCAGAAGCAACTCAGCTTTCCCAGACTTGTACACTCTCAGCTTGTCCATGTAGCCTTCAGTGCAGTCCTTGAGCTGACAGGAACCTAGTCTCGTCACCAGCTATTGTTACAAGAGAAAAGGAACATGCGTAATAATAACGTGTGTGAAAAATAATAAGAAACAAAATAACAATTTAGTGCCCTAACTAACATGATACATCTGCTGTTAATGTACTCATGTTTCTAATTTGTTCTTCATTTAAATAATGTTTAGTGTAATTTTCAAACATTCTGAAATGAAACCAACAGAATAATTAGATGATAGCAAAATTTACCAGCTTGTCAAGGTAAGTTAGTCCTTTACAATATGTGCTGAATATATGATGTGCACTAACAGCAAAATCAGAAGCTGAATTACAAGGCCACATGAATAGTCTAAACGAAATGTGTAGGGAACATAACATGAAAATTAGCACAAGCAAAACAGAGGTAATGACTATAACTAAAGAAGAACAAACAACAACAATTCACCTAAATGACCATCCCTTGAAACAAGAGTTTCAAGTACCTAGGAAGTATAATATCATCAAATGGCAGATCAGAAGACGAGATCGAAAATAGGTGCAATAAGGCAAATCAACTCATTGGACAAATGGCACCAATACTAAAGAACAAACATGTATCAATAACTACTAAGAAAGCACTTTACAACACAATCTTCCTACCAACTCTATGCTACCAATGCCAAACCTGGACAATGACAGAAAAAGAGAAAAGAAAAATCACAACAGAAATGAGGTTCCTGAGAAGAATACTCAACGTATCAAAAGAGATAAGATCAGAAATGAAGAAATCAGGACTAAAGTGGGGGTTATAGCAGCACTAGATTTTATTAGAAAGCAGCAAGTCAAATGGTTTGGCCATGCAAGTACGTTACCAGTCAACAGCATACTACAACAAGCAATGATGTACAGACCAGATGGAAACAGAGGAAGAGGCCGACCACGTAAACGTTGGACGGAGGGAATAGCAGAGTCCATGGGAATATCGATATATGAAGCCCATAATCGGGCACTCTCACGATGCTTATACTTCACCTCGACACCGCAAGGTACAAGAGGAACATGATGAGATGAGATGAGATATAGTGTGCTTCACATATGTAAATACATATATATATCAACCCATCACTTGCAGACAGGATTGGAAGATAATGGTTCACATCTTGCCATCTCCAACAGCATGTATCAATTCCTGTGTTGGTACCTTCCCATGCCTCGACAAAAGGCTGTCAAGAATCTTCTCACATTGCCTTTTCCTATGAATCTTTCCAGTTGTCTTTTCAATTTTTCTCTTATCATCTGGCCAAAAGATGACAACTGCCTCTTTTTCTGATGTTTGTGATAATTTGCGTTTAAATTCTTTTAAAACATTCAGGTTGCTCATCTTGGCCATGGAAAGAATTTTAAGAAAACATAAAACCAAATTTTGAGCCATCCAGAGATTCCATTTGCTTGTTTATGAATTATTTAAGATTCCCAGCCATATGTTAAAACTGGTTCCATGTAACACAAAATTCATTTTCTAACTCCCAGTGATGAATATATGGCATAAGATTTCTTCATGTAATAAAATGCAATTTCTGCTCAACCTATTCTCTTTTTCATATCTGAAATACATATCCTTCTGATGGTATCCATGTAACTAGATACTTGAATGTTTGAGCTTGCCCCAAATTAATTCCACGGACTGTAATCAAGAATCCACTTGACTTCCGGTGTACTTTTGTTCTTCCACCTTTACATGCCACCACACCTTTGGTTTTCATAATACATTCATCATGTCAAGCTAGAAGCTAAGGTCACTGACTCAGATTTCATGTCAACGAGGATTACTGAGCTTATGGTGCTACATCCATATTTTACTCAATACACAACACTCAGTGGGTTGTGTGGGTGACTGTCTTATCTCCAAGAAAAATGTTTCATACCCATATTACAAGGCTGAGCTTACCCATGTAGCCATTGAAACAATTTCACGCAGAGGGAGAAATTAAGGCGATGTGCGGCAGTAAAAACATCGATTTTTGGTCAACTTAGCTATTTTTGGAATAGTTCATTTTTAGACACCTTATCATGTCTTCTATCAGATTCTGTACTTGTTTTTGTTTAAAAACTGTTATTTTTATGCAATATTCATAATTTACTGAACCCACCCTCTGTGTCAAATTGTCTAATTATTGACAATTGTTGAAAAATTGACGGTTTTCAAATCCTAGCAACGATATCTCAGGAAAACACGACACGCGCGTGTAAGGTATCCCTGGAAAGGTCGTGAACTTCCGTAACTGTTCGTGATACTCCGTGTTCGTCTAATCGGAAGCTCTTCTGTGTACATCGGGTTTATTCGTGTCTATCATCTTCCGGAAACTTCCATATATGGAACATCGTAAGCAATCCGCGTTCGCCGATGGCTGAAATTGATCACGTGGGTTTCCAAAATGGCGGCTTTGTGTTGTTTACACCTGGCGACGTGCTGAAAGTTCATTGTTGACGACAGACTGACACGCATTGAAATATGCCTCGTTCTAAGAAATTTAACATCCAGTCATCTAGTCAACGTAAGTAATCTCTCAGACTACACCTCGCAAATGCTCGTAAGCAGCGAAAAGCCTATCAGAACATCGTAAACGATACAGATAATTCTGAAACTACTGAAAGTAAGCGACCCATGCCACTTCTTCCAAATCCAAGTGTTTTGACAGTGAATCTGAATGAATCAGTGCTATCGTGTTCTTCTCAAAGTTGTAGAAGTGATTCTTTTATTACCCGAAGCCAATTTAAAAGAGATACGTATAAATACACAACATCCACTAGCAGCAAGTATGATTCTGGTGACGACAATGGATATCAAAAACGGGAACACAGAGTAATCAGAGTTGATTGTTCAGAAATTGAGGCAATAATCAAATTGTTATGTTGTCCAGTTTGTAAAAATGATAGTCTTATTTTGAAAACTGACAGCAAGAAAGCCAAGGGATTAGCTGTGTATGCAGAGGTTTACTGCTCTTGTTGTGAAGAAGTAGTGTGTGGAAGATACCTATCTGAAAAAAGTAATGGATCTTTTGCTGTCAACAGCCAGTCAGTATATTCAGCATTAGTTTGTGGGATGGGTGCAACAACATTTAATAATTTTGTGATGTCGGTTCCTAAATCAATCAATCATTTAATAATTTTTGTGAAAATATGAACCTGCAAGGTATTCATCAGAAAACATTTCACAGCAAAGAGAATAAACTATATTCAAAGATAGAAGATCTGGAGGACACTGTTTTTTCTCAAACCGTAAAGTATGTTCTACAGGCTCATGCACAACAGTCAGGCATAACTCTACATGACAATGATGTGCTAGATATTAGTGTCAGCTTTGATGGCACTTGGCTGACTAGAGGCCACACATCCCACATTGGAGTTGGCTGTGCAGTGGATGTTCTTACAGGAGTTTGCATAGATGCCCATGTTATGTCCACATATTGCCAGGTGTGTGAAACCACTTGTAAGACACTTTCCAGGGACAAACCAGATTAATTTGCAGCATGGAAGGCAGAACATCTTCTAAACTGTGACAACAATTTCAAAGGATCTGCTGGAATGATGGAGGTGAAGGGTGCTGTGGCGACGGTCTGTGGCCCGTCATAAACTTCGCTACACGTCAATACTTTCTGATGGTGACATAAAAACATTTGCGGAACTTACCAAGATCAAACCATATGGGGATGACATTCAGATAGACAAAGAGGAGTGTATCAACCATGTCAGTAAACGCCTTGGAACAGCACTGCGCAAACTAAACTAAACTACTTAGTAGATGTGTGTCAGGACAAACTCAGAATTCAAATGAGTGTTTACACAGCTTGATATGGGCTCGATGCACTAAAGACAACTTTGCCTCACGCAAGCGCGTTCAGTTTGCAGTTGTAACTGCAGCAAGAGAGTTCAACTTTGGAGCTGCTGCTGCCCAAGACACTGCCCAGTTTTATGGACCTTCTACAGGCCTGCATATGCAGAGACTAGGAACATTTAGGATGCAGAAGCAAGTAAGAAATAGTCTGAAGTACAAGAAGGACAAACAAACTAAAAGACGCGACACTGTACAACCGGCCAAACTGAAGAGACAAGGTGAGCTGCATGCCCTGGAGAGAGGTCCTGCATATTCAGCAGGACAATTTTAACACTCAAGGTTCAGTTTTACACTTTTTTTCTCCGTAAAAGAGTGCATTAGTAATAAAAAACAAAAAAATAATTAGTTTTTCCCCGTTTTCTCATTTTGCCAATTTTTTATACATAAGTACAATTGTTTTAAAAACTATTCGTTATATTTCACTCAAACTTTGCAGAGATATTCTTTATTATATCACTTACATTGTGAGTAGATTAATCTTGAAAATTACATTTTAGTTTTTGTGCTACACTAAAAAAAAAAAAAAAAAATGTCATGAAAAATGTCATTACCATTTTCACATTTTGAAAAAAAAAACTGCAAAGAGATATCATTAAAATTTTCTACTCAACTTGTAAAGGGTCTATTTATTTACACATAAAACAAAGAATTTAGCCTGTACATTAAAAAATAAATGTTTTAGAGGTACATTAAGAAATTCAAGATGGCCGCTGTTTATCTTGGTTTCCATAGCAATCGTTAAGTGCAAAGTCAATTTGACAATATTTTATCGATCAGCAGTCTTTAATATCAAACCCTATCCCATAAAAGAACATAGAAATTAAGTATTATGGAATTAAATTTTTTAAGGTTAGCATCGCCTTAATCCAGGATCGCTGGGCCAACAAGCAACTTATGTTAACAACAAGTATTATAACAATAACATAATTGCCATCTTCTGTATTATAAGTTTGACATGCCCTAAAATCAGGAAGCCCCCGATTAGATATTTTATATAACAAGCGTGTGCATGGTATTTTGACCAGTGTGTGAAGGGATGTCCAAGAAGTGATAAAATACAATACAACATCGTAAGTAAAAGGTGTTTAGTTTGTCTTCTTGCTGGAAATAAATGGTCTAGGTTTCACTGCCGTATAAGGGAGAGCTGATAAACAGTTTGACTTATAACTAGCAACTGCCGCTCTCTGTATTTTGTGGACACCAATTGTAAACTTGAAGTATCATCTCAAATAAAATGTCTACAATATGTTACTGACAACCCACAAAAAGTAACATGACAAAATGAACATCGTCCCTAATCTGTTTATACCTCATCCTCCTGTACTGAAGCGCTACTGGTAGAAGGCCTTGACCTGTCGTCTGAAGGGACGGAAGCAGGCAGTCCTGGAAGGGTGTCTGGAAACTGAATAAACAACAATTCTCCTTTCTCTGCAAATAAAATAAATGTAATGTTATTATAGCATATCAATGTGTCATTTTATGCAAGAACTATCACAAGTAACAATATATGCCTTGAGAAAGAAGAAATAAAGTCTGTTGTTTACACTTTACAAGATGTTGCAGTTAACCCCAGCATTTTTGTGGCCGTTTATGATTGACAAGGTAAGTTTACGTTCACTAGTTTTCCATTGCTTTCTGAACACGATCAACGTCCATTTCATTGTTAACAATCAACCCCTTCACCACAGCACAAATTTAGAAAGAGGCCCATGCTGCACAGAAAAACTATCCATGGCTGTTTATTGTATTCTGTAATCTTATTTTATCCTGTTTCAATCAACACTTGTTGCTAACATTCTGTACTAAATCTGACCCTACTAATTTTAATACATTTTAGGAGGGAAAGTGTGAATTTAAAACAAGTGGATAAGGGTTAATACAAGACAATATTTTGACGACATAACAGGAGATGTATAGAATTTGACTGAACAAATTAGGAACAGCTTTGAGACAACAGACATGTGGTTTCTAAGACTAATGTTGTGAAACTTTAGACTGCCAAAGTAACTAACAATGATTGCCTGGAAAAGGTGAATGAAAGCAGAACATTGTATACAAATATAAGAAGGCATCCAGCAATGTTCTTTGGTAATGTTTTGAAGAAATGTAACAATTCAGAAATAAAAATCATAATGGGTGACTTCAATGGGAAAGTACAAAATCAAGGTGATGGAAGCACAGTAGGTAAACATGGTTTGGGAAATGAAAAACGAAATGAAAGAGGTAAATGAAATGAGAGAGGATATAGACTTGTAGAATGGGCGAATGAACATGAACTGATTATCGGAAACACCTGGTTTAAGTAACATCACAGAAGATTATGGACATGGATTAGTCCTGACAACAGGGTTAGAAACCAGATCAATTACATCCTGATTAACAGAAGATTTTGAAGTGTGTTAATTCATTCATTGGCACCTTGCCATCTTGACAGACGATAGTTTGTGCTTTAAAAAGGCATAACAACTTTTACCTATTGCGGTAGTAAATGTGACTGATAAGGCCAATTCGCGCTGTAAATGTTCGTTCGCAGCGGGTGCATGTGAACACGTGGTCATTTCCACCATCATGCACCATCTTACGTCTCACACGCTCGGTGTGTGATTTATCTGCAATAATTTTCTCCTTTGTCTTTATTCCATTTCTGATGTTTGTCCTCCATGCAACGCGTTCAGCGGCGACTTGCTCCCAATGTGCATTATCAATCATGTCCCGCTTACACACATCTTTGTATCGTAGTAGAGGCCAACCCTGAGATCTCTTACCCATCTGTAATTCACCAAAATAGATGTCCTTTGGTATTCTACCATCATCCATCCTCCTAAGATGTCCTATCCATCTAAGTCTACGAAGGCTGAGCATGGAATAAACCGTCACACAACCTGATCTTTCCAATACTTCAGTATTTGTGATTTTGTCTTGCCACTTAATACCAAGAATTCTTCGTAGACACCGCATATGAAAGCTGTTTAAACGTTTCTCTTGGTGTGAGTAAGTTGTCCAGGTTTCACTGGCATAAAGAAGAGTCCTAAGGACAGAGGCTTGATAGACAAGGACTTTTGTTTTGACAGTAAGCTTCCTGTTCTCCCAGACTCTACCATCTCTAGTTCGGCGTCGTCAATAAAGATTTATGGTACCCCATGTGCACCTTGTGACATAATCTGTGTCTTCTTTTTGCTAATTGTTAAACCAAATTCAGAACAAGCATTGGAGAATGCAGATAGTAGACATTGTAATTCTTCCTCAGAGTGGGTCGTAACTGCAGCATCATCCGCAAAAAGCAACTCTCTGATCAGTACCATCCTAATTTTGGTCTTGGCCTTCAATCTCTGAGCATTGTAGAGGCCACCATCTGAGCGTGAGTGAATGTATATACCACCAACCTGATCACAAAAGGCATATTTCAGTAGAAGTGAAAAGTATATTCCAAAGAGGGTGGGAGCTAGCACACAACCTTGCTTAACTCCACTCTTGATTTAAAACTCTTCAGAAGTTGCATCATCAAACTTGATTATACCCTTCATGCCTGTGTGGAACGATTCCACAATGGACAGAAGAGTTGGTGGGCAGCCAATCTTCTTTAGTGCCTTGAACAGACCCTCACAACTTACCAAATCAAATGCCTTTGTGAGATCGATAAAGGCAATAAACAGTGGTTGATTCTGTTCACGGCATTTTTCTTGCATTTGTCGCAATGAGAATATCATATCAATGGTAGACCGGTTCTGACGAAAGCCACACTGTGATTTGGGGTAGACTTGATCTCCTAGGAATTTAAGTCTGCGCAGAACAATTCTGGCAAATACTTTTCCAACAACACACAAAAGTGAAATAACCCTATAGTTGTTGCAGTCGCTCCGATCGCCCTTGTTCTTGTACAGTGTTATGATGCTTGAATCTTTGAAATCCTGTGGGACTTGTCCTTCTCGATAGCATAGCTCTATTAGTTGGTGGATCTGTAGTGTGTGTGTGTCTTGCCCACTCCTGATAACCTCTATTGGAATCCCATCCTTACCTGGAGCCTTGGCAGATGCAAATTCATTTATAGCACACTTAACTTCTGTTATGGTGGGAAGTGTGTCCAAGTGGTCAAGAGTTGTTAGTGCCTCTATGGCGTTGAGAGCATCATCCGCTAGTTTTACTCTCACTTGAGTACAGCTCCAAATAGTGCTCTACCCATCTGCTGTTTCCTATCATTTATGATTTCTCCAGTCAAGGTTTTCAATGGTGCACTTCTTTTGATCACGGCTGGACCACAGGCTTTCTTTATTCCTTCACACATGCTTCTGATGTTTCCCTTATCACTTGCGATTTGAATGGATTCACATAACTTTATCCATACTCATTACAAGCTTGATTGGTCTGTGGTCACTACCTGCTAATTGGTCAAGCACATGGCAATCGATTTTGTGGAGGATGTCTCCTGTGCAGAAAGCTAAGTCTGGAGAAGAAGTAGTAAACCATCTTCTGGAGTAGAAGCTCGGTGTGTCATCCGCTTTGTTGAGTAGATGGAGATTTAAACCTATTTCCCTGTCCTCCACTTCATCTCCTCTTTTGTCTGGGTATCCCCATCTTTCTGAATGGCTATTAAAGTCTCCAACAATAATGCAGTTTGTGTCAGTTATTTTCATATTTGAGAGTGTAAGGTCCTTATCTGCTGGGCTATACAGATTGTAAATTCTTATTTTCACGTCCTTTATCATTATATCAACACCTATAATTTCCGATTGGTTGTCAGAGGTCACAGATACTTCGCTGCAAGGTAGTAGTGTATTTCGTGTAAGTATTAGAACTCCTCCTTTGTGTCCTTCACGGTCAAAACGTGTGGCCTGATATCCTCTGATTGAGAATTTGCGATTGGCGTTGAGGTGTGTCTCTTGAATGCATGCCACACTACTTTTTATCTTTATGAAGATGTGTTAGGGAGACTTTCTTGTTATAAACTCCTTCGGCATTCCACTGTAGTATGTTGAGTGTCCCAGGTGTTTGGTCTATAGCTCTTACCTACTCTTCTGTGCCTTGACTCCACAGCACAGGGGAAGGTGACTACCAGTAGTCATGGGTGGACTCCCTCGAGGCAGAGGGCCAGACACTATCACCACCTGATGGGACTTCGCGGGATTAGCACCATAACGAATAATTTTAATTTGAGACATCATGAATTAAGTTACGTTGCACTGCTTTGACAAGCCTGTAGCCCAGTACATCCGATTTCGACAAGCATTTTTCGGGGTGCTTACCCTAGCCTTTGACTGTCCCCAGTCTACCTACAAGGCAGCATGTTTGTGTGTCGCTTGGTCTTGTCCCTCTCCCTTGACCTGTCCAACATGGGTGACCCTACCAGTAGCTGTGCTACCGTCGGCATAGCTCTTGGGGTCATTGGAACACACAAGCCCCTCTACCTCGTCACGGTGGACACACAGCAGAGGGGGGGGGGGGGGGGGGGCATTGACACTGTGATGTGGATTTGCAAAGACATCATCAATACCATAAGAGACAGGGGGTGAACAGAAGATCTTAATTAAGCATATGAAGGAATCTACCTCTTTATCGAAAATGAAGGAGATGGAAATAAAGCAGGGCACCACTAGAAATGAAAATTTTGTCAAGGGCACAAGACATTTAAGTAATGAAAAATGCTAGATATGAACATGTTATCAAGGGCATAAGACATTTAAGTAATCAGCTCAGAACTGGTGTGATCAGTCCTTATATTTTTGCGGGGATGTTAAGGAGGAGCCTGAGCATCTATTGACCTGCCCGCATTGCAATAATGATAATCCTCAATAACCACAGTAATCTTTGCACACCTCAGCCGGCCATGGACTGGTCATGATGCTCACATGTCAAACAAGTGTCTTCCAAAGAAAATATCTCATGGCGAACTTGACTTAGGCAAGCAAGCTTTCAATGGACCGAATAAACAATACAACAAAGACAACCTGAAAGAGTTCATGAAAAACAGCCGCACTGACCTAGAAAACTACGAGATCATTGCTGCTGGCGGTTTTGTTTGGGACAGTGCAATTTCTGCTGGCATGGCTGACTTTGGAAGAGTTAAAAATCCAGGAAGCTGAACACAGGTGTGCCATAGAAAAAACAAAAGTCAAATGACTTTTGTCAGATTGACATTCAACATGCCTCTGCCCTCATTGTCAGTAATTTTCGGGCTCAGAATAGTCTCATGAACCACACCAGAACACAATCTAGGACTGACAGATGACTGACTCTACGATCATCTTAGGCAATGCTGGACAAATGACAACCATTACTTCTGACTGTATCAAAGTATCAGCTCACATGTGGCAGTGTAGCAGCACATCCACCTACTGCTACATATGTTTGAATTTGCTCCCTCCATTAGGTGCCTTACTGACATGGATCCCATATATCATGACAATGTGGATGTGGTTTGTATATAGACATCTCTGTAAGTGCTCCAATCTTCACACACAGATCATAGGAGGAGAGCCTCTATACAGCAAGGATTCCACTGTGTGTGCATGTATGCTAAATGAACCAAATACTTATCTATACATTCTGACAAGTGTATAGAATTTTAGCAGAAAGATTTTCCAGGTGTAAATACACCACTATTAGAAACAAGGAAATGTCAAATATGATGCAGAAGCTCGTCAAACAAAAGACACACAAGTAACAGCAAACATTTCAGTCTTTTCCAAAATACAGAAAACAAAACAACAACACCCTTTGCAATAAACATAAATATCAACATAATCAACCAACAGCAATCCAAAAATCAACTTGGAATCAAAACAGAAATATAACGAATACTAGGAAATATTGACTCCAAATACGGGATACATAGTCGTTTAGTCATTGGATCAACATCACGTCACACGGATTAACCCATAAGTGCTCCATTTTCCTCCTAACTCAAACCTGAGTCTGGAGAAACTCAGCTCAATGCACGAACTCCGTTGCATCGGCGAGGATCCTGAAATACTTTGGGTATATTTTTAACTCAAAATTTTGCCCGGGCAGTGCCGTCAGGCTACTCTTTTTCGATTTCCAACTGCCAAGGGATTTTTTACGTGCGCAACAATACACACGGGCATCCGATCTCACTACCCAGAGACCAGGGGAAATTTTATTACTGGAAGTCCAGGTGGATTTATTAAATAAATCCCGGTCCTCACCGGGGCCTGAACCCGGGACCTTCAGCACTCGAGGTGGACACAACATACCTCGAGACCACTCAGTCCTCTACGGGATACATATCATATAACAAATACTAGGAAATACCGACTCCAAATACTGGATACATATAACAAATACTAGGAAATACTGACTCCAAATATTGGATACCTGTAACAAATACTAGGAAATACGGACTCCAAATACTGGATACCTGTAACAAATACTAGGAAATACTGACTCGAAATACTTGATGCATATAACAAATACTAGAAAATACTGACTCCATATACTGGATACATATAACAAATACTAGGAAATACTGACTCCAAATACTGGCCTCGCATCCATCAAGAATTCATGAGCAGACACACTCATTATTCTCCCTACTCACGCCAATGTCATACCTCCCCATTCTGGATCCCGTGTCTGCTCTTCTACAAGTGAAATTAAATCCAAATCCTTTGGGAACATATTGGTCTCTGTTCGGGGATAACTAATGAAGCCCTGGGTGTACAGCTTTTCGGCAATCTTCATGGTTTCTTTGGCGTTGATCTTCAACTTTCTTGAGGACAGTTTCTCCAGCTCCTAAAGACAAGAAGCAAGCGTAAAAGAAGTTAATTTTACAATTAGAAAACTTCAGAAAGTCAATAAGCATAATAACATCAATTCTAACCCAAACTGCACAATTCTAAACCCTACCAATGTGTCCACAGGACAGAGATTTGCAATAAATAAAAATTATTTTACAATCAGTTTAATTTTCAAACCGCCTGAAATTCTCCATTTCAGTATAGATCTTTTTATTTTTTTTCACTAGTTTTAAACTCGAGCGTAATACACACTGGATTGATTGTTGCATGGGCTAGCTTTTTTTTTTTAATTTGGAAAGATAACATCCCGCTGAACCAGTGATATATAGCATCTATTGTGATTATATTACACTATATATGTATTACATTATATAGTATAACCACAACAGAATATTTCAGAGAAGCCAGAAGCCAAACTTGTATTCATACATACCACAGTATCCAACGCCACCGGCCTCCATTTGCTGTTACTCTTGCTCTTCACATCAACAACTGTAGCTGCCGGATTCTGGACAGAAACATTCACAATCAAGAACAAATTAAACACAATGGATCACAATGAAAGGGAAATACAATTCAGGAGCACAATATGTCGTCCTTGACATAGAGTTCTGTCAGTTGGAGTTGTTCATTCTTGTGCATCTTGAAGAACTGGGGACTGGTGATCACTTTGTTTCCTTCCAGTAGGCAACCAACACACCCATTTGTGAGCCCTATAAAACGGTGAGTGCAATACATTGATGTTGATTGCCGACCATCATCGTGAAGAATTACTATGACTCTTGCAGGCTCGTACAGTGTCAAGTTTGAGCCCTCGACAGGCTTCATTACACAAATCAAACAAATTAATGTGAAATAAAACAACTGTTTAGACAAGACAGTAATGGAAGACATGATGAAACCTGCAAGTATAGACAGGGGCAAGCAACAAGATAGCAGACACAGGACATCAAAGACACCTTGAGCATGAAAATACATATGGCAGGGGAACTGGCAATGGATTTAGTCTTCCCGGTGGGTAGGGATGAGAGTAACATTCTGCCAAGAACCTGCTACATATTTTATAAAACAACCTCTTGCTTGCCACTAAAGCTTTACAACCGACTTTCTGAATGACCGCATATATCATGTCAGGTTATTGACTGCAAGGACTGGTCTGAAGTGTTCTGAACATGACACTTCACCATAAATCTAGATAAATTTATTCCCAGGAGATTAAATGTGGTGGCTTTCCCCTAACACCCCAATTCCATAAAAGAGATGTTTATATATTACAAGTAATTTATTGTGGACTTTTCACATTTTGCCAGGACAATGACAGATTTCAGCCTACTTTGTACAATTTCCCAATGATATTTTGCGCACACACTTGACCTATTTACACACAGCTGATTATGGAAGTGAGAAGTATTATTTTTTCATGTGTGTGCGCGCGCGCACATGCATGTGTGAGAGAGAGAGAGAGCATGGGGGAAAAGAGAGACAAAGAGAAATATAATAGAGGAGAAAGGAATAAACAGAAAGGCATAGAAAACTATAACAGTGATAAGGGAATAAAGTGAATGACACACAAAACTATAATAGACGAGAGAGGAATACACACAACTATAATAGACGAGAGAGGAATAAACTGAATGGCACACAAAACTATAAAAGGAGGTGCGAGGAATAAACTGAAGGGCCCTCAAAACTATAATAGAGGTGAGATGAATAAACTGAAGTGCACACAAACTATAAAAGAGGTGAGATGAATAAACTGAAGGGCACACAAAACTAACAGAGGAGAAAGGAAGAAAATGAATGGCACACAAAACTATAATAAAGGTGTAAGCAATAACTGACTGGCACAGAGACTAAGGAATAAACTTCATGGCACCAAAACCTAAAATAGAAAAATGAATAAAGTGAATGGCACAGAAAACTGTAACAGAGATGAAAGGAATAAACTGAATGACACAAAAGACTACACCATTCACTTAAGAAGCTCATCTCCACGGAGATGGTTGGCAGTAATAAATCTCCAGCTGTTTCTGTCCTAAGCCTTCACTGTACCTCTGCTAGGCTGTCTTCTTATCACATCTTAATGTTGTCTACTCATTTGTATTTTTGACGTCCTTTACATTCAGACATTTATTTAGACTACCAAACTGTATACACCAAAATAGATAAAGAAGTGCACGAACAATACAGAGTGACTGTGAAAAAAATAGGTACAATGCAATAACTAAAATACAGAGTATAGATGAACAATGGGAAATGTTAAGGGACTCCATTCATCAAACTAGCAAAGAAGTATTACCTGAGAGAGGCAAAATAGCTAAGAAAAAATGGATGAATGAAGATATCTTAAAACTGATGAACAAAAGAAAACAGAGTAAAAATGACAAACAAGAATACGCTAAGATAAATAAAGAAATAAAAGATAAATGTGGGAAGGCTAAAGAAAGTTGGTTAAACGAGCAATGCAAAAAAATTGAATTAAATTCCATTAAAGATACAAAAAATATGCACAGACAAAACAGTGAGCTTACAGGAAGAAAAATAAGAATAAATACGGGGTGTCTGAAATCAAAAACAGGAAAGATAATATTAGAGGAAGATGTTATAATGAAGAGGAGGAATGAGTATATAAGAGAATTATATGAAGGAGAAAGGGAAGAATTAACAGAAGATAGTAACTTAGAAGGTCCACCTATTCTGAAAGAAGAAGTCACTGACGCTATGAAACGTATGAAGAAAGGAAAAACAGCTGGGCCAGATGAAATCACAATAGAAGAATTAGAAGTATTGGGAGAATTTGGAGTAGATATATTAACCAAAATGTTGAATGATATTTACAGCAGTGGATATTTATCCAGTGATATGCTGAAATCTGTATTTATAGCTATACCAAAAAGACCAGGAGCAATTGATTGTGAAGATTTTCGTACAATTAACCTTATAAACCATGTCACTAAGCTTCTACTCAGAATCATAATAAGAAGAACCAAAAAGAAAATAAAAATGGAAATTAGTCAAGAACAGTATGGATTTGTGGAAGGAAAGGGCACAAACAATGCAATTTATACATTACGGACACTAATAGAAAGGTCAATAGAGAAACAGAGAGACATATATTTGTGCTTCATAGATTATACTAAGGCATTTGATACAGTAAAACATGATGAACTGATTAAAATGTTGGAAGATATCAACATTGATGGAAAAGATTTAAGAATAATAAAGAGTGTTTACTGGAATCAAGTGGCAGCAATTAAAATGGGAAATAAAGAGGGTAGTTACAAACAGATAAAGCTAGGAGTACGACAAGGGTGTGTCTTGTCACCAGATCTTTTCTCCCTGTATAGCAAAGTAATAATGAGAGAGATCAAAGAGATGCCAGGAATACTAGTTGGAGGTTATAATATAAATAATATACGCTATGCAGATGTCACAGTATTGGTGGCGGATAATTCAACAGACCTACAACAATTATTAGATGTTGTAGTAACAGAGAGTGCAAGGAAAGGACTCTCCTTGAATATCAAGAAAACAGTAACAATGGTAATATCAAAGAAAACGGTGACACCAAAATGTGTTATAGAAATAGAAGGGAAAATCCTTAACCAAGTTGATAATTTTAGATACCTAGGGGCATTTATAACATCAGATGGAAGATGTACAACAGAGATTAGGAGCAGAATAGGGCAGGCAAAAGCCGCATTTCAGAAAATGAAGAGTATCTTATGCAATAGGTCACTATCACTGAATGTAAGAGAGAGAGTGCTGAAATGCTATGTAGAGCCAGTTTTGCTGTATGGCAGTGAATCTTGGAATGTAAATGAACAAATTAAGAAGAAATTAGAAGCAACAGAGATGTGGTTCCTGAGACGAATATTGCGAATTCCTTGGACTGCCAGAGTAACTAACGACGACTGCCTGAAACAGGCTAATGAAACTAGAACATTATATACAACAATAAGACAGAGACAAACAGCTTTCTTCGGTCATGTGATGAGAAGAGAGGCATTGGAGAACATCGTAACAACTGGAAAGATCGAGGGGAAGAGAGGCAGAGGTAGACCAAGAGAAGTGGTGCTGGATGGATATCAGCAGCAGAGTTGATCCAGAAAACCAAAGACCGAGATCTATGGAGAGCCATGAACGCCTACGCCAGCCGGCACGGCACTTGATGATGATGATGATGACAAAACTGTGGTTACATGTTTAAACCAATTACCTGCTAAATTATACCATGCACTGTACATGTAGCTCAACCGAAAACCTTAATTTATGTTAATAAACAATATCCCATTCACCACAGAAGTTAATTTACATCAATGCATTGGTCATAGAGCACCTGGCAAGCCAGAAAGTTGAAAAGGCGATTTCTGTTGATGAGAAAAGAAATAAAACAATGTTTGTGTTGGTTTATTCTTAATCAATTTGTCATGAAGCAGTCTCTTGTTATGGGTCTTGTTGTAGTAGTAGTAGTAGTAGTAGTAGTAGTAGTAGTAGTAGTAGGAGGAGGAGGAGGAGGAGGAGGAGGGGGGAGCAGTAGTAGTAGTAGTAGTACTAGTAGTAGTAGTAGTAGTAGTAGTAGTAGTAGTAGTAGGAGGAGGAGGAGGAGGAGGAGGAGGAGGGGTGGTAGTAGTAGTAGTAGTAGTAGTAGTAGTAGTAGTAGTAGTAGTAGTAGTAGTAGTAATAGTAGTAGTAGTAGTAGTACAATTTCAACGTCACAGCAACGGATCAACTTATAATTGCTCTGTTCCTGTGCCAATGAAAAACCACATGAAATTCCCACCATTTATGCCATGTGAACTCATGAAGGAAACAGTAACTTTGACAAGACCAAATCATTAGAGCACCATCAACAGGCCGTCCTTCAGTTGAATTTTCAGTTCATTGTTGAAAGAGACAGCTGTTTGACAAACATACAAGCAGCCTGCACACTCATTATTACTTAAGGCGGCTGCCTGGCATGTCAGCAAAACAGCTGCCTGCCATTTTCTGAATTTGCATTTTACCAGTCACCAATGACACAAATAAAATAACATTCCAAATGAGATTCATATATCACGGTGTCGCACCAAGCACTCAACTCAGTACCTGGGCAATGAAACCAGGTCCTCCAAGGGAAAAATGCACTAGTAAACCGTGTCATGAGACATTTAGAAGATATCCAGGTTCTTAACGCTCCACCTGCCTATCCGCCATATTTTGCTATGGGTCTGTGATTTGACAGGGCCATCACATTTTGTAAGCTTATGATTGCTCTAGGAATAGGTGGCCAATTTTCTCCTCATTAGCAGGTGACAAGCCCATCAATTCTGTGACTTCATTTTCATGTATCCTCTGGAACTTACACATTACTGACACTGATGACAGATCACGGTCATTTCTATTATTATGTCCATCACTTCAGTCAATGCTCTTGAAATATTTTGTCAGATATTTATTTTGCTCACTGCTGACTAATTGGGTTGTTTATTTCAACCATATATTCTTAGTTTTGTCATCTCTGTGCATTTTATTGTTGTTGCCTGATTATCAGCATGTGTGAGTATTTCTGACATTTCCTTTGGACTTGATCACTACTACACAGTGGCCAAATAATCCACTAGCAAGAATAAAATTTCATAATAAGGACAGTGACCCACAATAGTATTTTTTCAGCGGATGTGATTCTGATGCACACATATTTGAATCCCGGTAGGTGTTAAGAAGTTTGTGCACTGTGCTGAGATTCTCCTTATGTGATGTCTGGGTGGAGAATGGAGCACTTATGGAGATATATGTGTGCAATACAAGAGGTCTTTGACCAGAGAGCAAACTAGCATCTAACTAGTCATGAATAATCTCAATGTAATGAACAATAAAAGGTTGCTCAAATATAGTGAGGCATTAGCAATTAGGTGGTGTCAGCCGGTTTTGTGCAAACAGAAAGAGTTTGTGTTCAATTTTAAATTACCGTGGGGATAACAAATGCCCCACATTCGAACAATATCTGTGATTATGTGTTTTAAGTGTTTGAGCTAAAGTATTATTCATTTATTCACTTCATATGGTATATAACTGAAGTACGCACCTGACGAGATGCAGCGAAATATGACTAGGCTGTCCAGGTGCATTTTCAAAATAAGAAAAATTACTCACAAAGAAAACAATGATAGCATATGTGATTCTTATATATACACATTAGTATTCTTGTATGTACACATTAGGATTCTTGTATATACACATTAGGATTCTTGCATATAACATTCATTGGCACTTGCCGTCTTGACAGACGATAATGTGTGCTTCAAACAGGCATAATAACTTTTACCCATGGCGGTAGCGAATGTGACTGATCACACCAATTCGCGCTGTAAATGTTCGTTCACGGTGGATGCATGTGAACACGTGGTCATTTCCAACATCATGCATCATCTTACATCTCACATGCTCGGTGTGTGACTTATCTGCAATAATTTTCTCCTTTGACTTTATTTCATTTCTGATGTTTGCCCTCCATGCAACACGTTCAGTGGCGACTTGATCCCAATGTGCATTATCAATACCTATATCAATCATGTCCCGCTTACACACATCTTTGTATCGTAGTAGAGGCCGACCCTGAGATCTCTTACCCATCTGTAATTCACCAAAAAAGATATCCTTTGTTATTCTACCATCATCCATCCTCCTAAGATGTCCTATAAATTTAAGTCTACGAAGACTGAGCATGGAATAAACCGTCACACAACCCGATCTTTCCAGTACTTCAGTATTTGTGATTTTGTCTTGCCACTTAATACCAAGAATTCTTCTCAGACACCGCATATGAAAGCTGTTTAAACGTTTCTCTTGGTGTGAGTAAGTTGTCCAAGTTTCACTGCCATAAAGAAGGACACAGGCTTAATATACAAGGACTTTTGTTTTGGCATTAAGGTTCCTGTTCTCCCAGACTCTTTTTCTTAACCTGTTCATTGTTGTTGTTGCCTTACCAATCCGGATGTTGATTTCCTGATCTAGGGATAATTTGCTATTTACCACTGATCCTAGATATGTAAAATGGTCTACCATCTCTAGTTCGGCATCGTCAATAAAGATTTATGGTACCCCTTGTGCACCTTGTGACATAATCTGTGTCTTCTTTTTGCTAATTGTTAAACCAAATTCAGAACAAGCATTGGAGAATGCAGATAGCAGACATTGTAATTATTCCTCAGAGAGGGTCATAACTGCAGCATCATCTGCAAAAAGCAACTCTCTGATCAGTACCCTCCTAATTTTGGTCTTGGCCTTCAATCTCTGAGCATTGTAGAGGCTGCCATCTGAGCGTGAGTGAATGTATATACCACCATCCTGATCACGAAAGGCATATTTCAGTAGAAGTGAAAAGTATATTCCAAAGAGGGTGGGAGCTAGTACACAACCTTGCTTAACTCCACTCTTGATTTCAAACTCTTCAGAAGTTGCACTATCAAACTTGATTATACCCTTCATGCCTGTGTGGAACGATTCCACAATGGACAAAAGAGTTGGTGGGCAGCTAATCTTCTTTAGTGCCTTGAACAGACCATCATGACTGACCAAATCAAATGCCTTTGTGAGGTCGATGAAGGCAATAAACAGTGGTTGATTCTGTTCATGGCATTTTTCTTGCATTTGTCGCAATGAGACTATCATATCAATGGTAGATCGGTTCTGTCGAAAGCCACACTGTGATTCGGGGTAAACTTGATCTCCTAGGACTTGAAGTCTGTGCAGAACAATTCTGGCAAATACTTTTCCAACAATACACAGAAGTGAGATACCCCTATAGTTGTTGCAGCCGCTCCGATCGCCCTTGTACAGTGTTATAATGCTTGAATCTTTGAAATCCTGTGGGACTTGTCCTTCGCGCCAGCATAGAAATACTGTCACTGCCACCAAATTGTTTCCCAACAATTCATGTGATGTTCCACTCCAGGTCTGGTGAATGCAAAGCCAGGCCAGGTGTGGCTGTAGTGTGCCATAAATTTCACGTAGAAGGTATGTGGGTCAGGCGGCTTGTTAATAAAGATGAATGTATTCACGTCCTGTCAGTCTTCGTCTCTCTTCTCTCTGGTCCATGTGATAATAGCCTCAGCTCTGTGAGTGGCTGTTGAAATCGCCTCACACAATCATGTTTTTCTTTTAATGGTAGCATGCCTGTGGACAGTCACTTGGACAGTAGTAATTGGTTAGATGTAGCTCTGTATTGTCTTTTTTAAGTTTGAGTGTCCGAAACTTGGCCCCTTCCATGTAAACTTCAATTTGGGAAGCAGTGATGTTATTTTTTACAAGAGTCAGTGTCCCATTCACCTGTCCTTTGAGGTCAGATCGGTTAACACTGGTAGCCTCTGATTTTCAAGGCTATGCTTTCACTGAAGTGTCTCATGCAAGCAACATACACTTATTTGTTCTTGATTCACAATGTCTAGCTCTATTTTTTGTTGTTGCGGACACCCTCCACATTCCAGTGCATTATTTTTAGTATTTTGGTATGGCCATCGCTCTATTCTCAGGTCCCCTGGCTTCACAGTACATCTGAGAATGACCTCCAGCTATTATAGCTAGACCCTTTCGAGGCATAGGGCCTAGTACACCTGCCTGGGGGTCCATAGCAGGGCGAGCACCATGTTTTGTAGTTAGCAACATTTCATTGCGTAATTGCGTGGCATCTTGATTTCTGTGGTGCGCCTCCTGGCTGGTTCCCTCCATCTTCAGCACCTTTCCTCTACTAGAGCCAACAAATGTCTTACTCAAGTTTAGATGTGTATGCCCGCACACATGCGTCTGCGCACGTATGTTTGTGCATACACATCTAGTGCATTCTGGTTATTTTTACAGTGCCAGAGACTTACCGCCGCCCCTTCTCCTGTTTGTTAAAACAGTTCTACGAAGTGAAAGCCAGGAGTTAGACTTTTGCTACCACAGGTGGTGAATGCATGAGCCATGGGGTATTTTGCAAGGTTGGGCGCTTACCCCAACTCTGCACTCCTGGCTACATAACAGCAATTTGGAACCATCTTTACTTCTGATACTTGTTTGTAAGACTTCTTATATTTTCATACAAAAGAAGTGTTTCTTTTGTGTTGTGTTTTTATTTCATTCATACATTCATTCAGTAGCATGTCCTTTGCAGAACCTTGCTCCCATAACAACCATCCGGAAAACTTCTGTCATAAGCAAGATGTCCTGTGACAGATTCACCCATCTGGAGATCATCTGCCACATCCTGCACCCATCTTCTCTTTGGCCTTCCTCTTCCTCTCTTCCCAGGCATTTACCCCTCCATTATTGTTCTCTCCAAACTCTCATGACGTTTCAAGTTACCAAAATATTTCAATTTTCTTGGTTTTATCGTCTTTAGTAGCCAGCCATCTTCAGCTCTTGTCGTATGGATGCATTTGTTCTTTTCTGTATCCAAAATATTCTTTTAACCCGTATATAACATTTATATTCAAAGGCATTTATGCTCTGTTCATCTCGTTTAGTGAGTGTCCAGGTCTCACAGGCGTATGTTGCAATGAGAAAGATGCATGCTCTTAAAATTCTAATTTTTGTAGGTCTATCTGTCCCACACCCCAATTTATTCAGTTGCTTTAGTTTTTGAAGAGCAATAGATATTCATCTTTTAATTTCTTTCATTGTGTCACCGTTGTTGGTAATTAATGACCCAAGATATTCAACATTTTCCACCAACTCCAATTTCTCCTCATTAACGTATATTCCTTTCTCCATAGCAGTTTTATCTGTATACATTATCTTTGTTTTTGCTATGTTAAGATATAAGTTGTGATTTTCACTATTCAATTGGGTTGAGGTTATTAGGTTTTCGGCGTACTGGTTAAACAAATAGGGTGACAGCATACAGCCCTGACGGACTCCTTGCTTGATGTCAAACCAGTCTGATGTCTCGCCATCTATTCTAACCGCTGCTTGTTGGTCTAAATAGAGCATTTTTATGAGTTGTACTACGTGTGATGGAAAGCCCATATTCCTCATGATTTCCCAAAGTTGCTGATGTTGTACACAGTCAAATGCTTTTGAACAATCCAAAAAACATAAGAATAGGTTTACATTAAACTATCCACATTTCTCTATTATTAAACGCATGTTGAGCATGTGATCTCTTGTTCCTCTTCCTTGTATAAATGCAACTTAAACCACATGAATCTTTTCTTCCATTTTCTTATGCAGTCTTCCCATTATGATTTTTTGTAGAATTTTACTTGCATGACTGATAAGGGCAACAGTTCTATAGTTGGTGCATTATTTCAAGTTGCCCTTTTTGGTATTGGAATGAAGATAGTTCTCTTCCAATCTTTTGGCCATATACCACATTTCCATATCTGTTTACATAATGCTTGATAGATGTGTATACTTTCTTCTCCTCCTGCTTTAATGAAGTTCAGCTGGTATCTCATCATATCTGGGTGATTTACCATTCTTCAGATTCTTTGTTGCCCATATAATTTCATGTAATGAGTGTTCAGGTTCTGTCTCTGCTGTCATTGGTTCATGTATCTCGTTCATATTCATACAGTCATTCATATCATACATTCCACTGCAGTATTCTTGTCATCGTTCTAGAATTTTTCTAGATTCTGTTAGGGTATTTCGCAACTTGTCACAGATAACATTTAATTGAGGTTGAACATTTCTGGTCAACAACATTTCTTTGAACATTTCATAATCTCTTCTATTCTTATGATATTGCTCTATTCTAGTACAACAATCTTGTACATACTGATTTTTGTTCTTTCTTGTTTCTTAAAGATTTATACTTCATCCTGCTGTTATTGGTTTCTCCTCCTTTCTGTTTCAATTCCTTTTTTAAAATTTGTTAATTCTAATGTGTCTGATGTAATCCATGGCTTATGTTGCTTATTCTTGGTCGGAATTAGATCTTTGACTGTTGTTATCAAGATGTCACTAGCTTGTAGTGTCAATTAATTCATCAGATGTCATTTCCTCCTGTCTCCTATATAGACATCAAGACTCCAAAACGATTCTTCACTTCTACTTTGTATGCATCTGGTATTTTTGTGAGATCAAAACGAAGTGGCCTTGGATTCTATCATTAACCAGATATCCCATTAAAAATTTTGCTGTTGTTTTATCTAAACAAAATGACACTCAGCTCCGGCCTCTGATGTCTCTACCAGAATATACGAAAAAATACTTCCATTTTCATTTTTAAAATGACACTAGCCTCTCCAGCAATGTTCACCAATTCCTAAAATGTGAATATTTAACCTATCAATCTTATCACATATTACCTTAAGCTTACCCTCATACAGACTTCTCACTTTCCATGTTCCTAGTACTCTTGTTTCTTAGTCTGACACATGGGATTTCCTAGGTAACACCATTGGGATTATCTGTGCCATCACGATTACTAGTATTGGCCCCTGTGTCACACTCTTTCCCAGTGTTATCTGATCTGCCTGGCCTGGGGGGGTCTCACCACCAGATCTCTTTCTTGTTATATTTTCTTTCATGGTTGCTATGGTTTTTCGGCAAGTTTTGCAGAAGGTAGTTTGCCGTTGCTTTTCTTCTGGGCAGTGACTGTACTAGCCGGTGAGATCATCTGCATATCGCAGCAGAGTGGAGACCATAACCAACGCTCTCACACTCCATCCACCACCTGCTTCCATGGCTTCACATGACCCTGATGGGGGGTGGGGGGGTGCTAAATGGGTACTCCACCTTGCTTAAGGGTGTCCCGTAGACTAGCGGAGGAAAGCAAGCGTCTTACATCTGCTTTTTATTTCTTGTTCCTCTGTTTCCTGACATCTTGTCAGAATTCATGTTTCTTGAGCAGATCTGCACATGTGAAGTATTTCTATGGCTACTAATGTGTGTCCCAATTGTTCTCTGCTATCTTTCTGTGTATCATATTGTTGATTTCATTATTCATCAATGCTTGCCTTTTCTTGGTTTCATTCACTGGTAAACTGACAGTTGATGTTTGTTTTACCATCATCATCAAGTGCCTCGCTGAGTGACATTGGCGATCATATTTCTCCACATCTTGCGATCTCCAATGGCATGTATCAATTTGTGCATCGACTCCCTTCTGTACGATGACACAAGACTGACAAGAATTTTCTCTTGTTGTCTTCCGCTATCTCTTTCTACAAATATGTCCAGTTATCACATGTTCCAGTTTTTGCCTTCTCATAATGTGGCCAAACAAATGATGACTGCTTCTTTCTGATGTTTGTGAAAGTCTTTCAGACTTAGCCTCCCTCAAAAAGTTCAAACTGCTAATTTTGGCTGTCCAAGGAATTTTCAGCATTCTATAAAAACCATGCATCCCCAAAGCTTCCAGGAACATTTTTGCTTGTTGATTATCTGTCCAGAATTTGCAGCCATATGTTAGAACAGGTTATATCTAACATACAAGAATTCTTCTTCTAACTTCCAATGACTAGGACTTATTGCATAAATTTGCTTCAAGTGATAGAATGCAGTTTTTGTTTGTCCTATTCTGTTCCTTATCACTGTGATGCAACTTCCATTTGATATTATCTATGTGCCTAAATATTTGAATTTCTGCACTTGCCCCAAAATAACATTTACTTTAATTATACATTTAGGCAGCATCTATTTCTTTGATATTGCCATTACTTGTCTTCCTATTATTCAAACTATGGCTAATTTTTTTTTCACTTTCACACCCATTGTATCTGTCATTTGCTTAGTTCTATCTGATCTATCAGGACGGTGTCATCAGCATAACATAAGTTATTTATATTATATCCACCAACCAGGATTATGACATATTTTCTGTAGATCTCATTACTGTACAATGAGAACAAATTAGGAGACATGACACATCCCTGTCTGACTCCGTCGTTATGCACTGGAAAGTTCCTAAAAGGTTGTTGGTTCTTATGACTGCTGTTTGAAGCCAATATATGTTCCTTATTATTCGCAGATCTTTGCTGTCAATGTTTAGTTGTTCTAGTTATCTAGTAGTTTGTTTTTCCCCCTCATGTTTCACATAGTCAAATACTTTTGTGTAGACTATGAAGCATAAACACAGATCTCTTTCACTTCTATAAATTTTACTAATACTATCATGATAATATATACGGGCATTGTTTGTGCTAATTCCCTCTACAAATCCACATGGTTCATCACTAATTACTGGTTCAGTCTTATTTCTTATTCTTCTCATAATTATTCTCAGTTTGTATACTGGATTTTAAATATGCCCTTTGTGTAATAATTTTCTCCTCCAAATGTTCACATCATTTTGTTCCATGCTTTCAACTATTAGACTACCATGCTTAATGTTTACTTTGACCAGGCAAAGCTGACGTATCTGGTTGCTTCAATGATGATACATCTATTTGAGATAACCTATACTATGTTAGTCCTGTGTTTGTTTATAGTTTTATTTGTAGTTTTATAACCATGGGATTGTGATATGAGTTGATATCTGCAACTGGATATGCTTTGGCATTCATTCGTTTTATAACCATAGGATTGTGATATGAGTTGATATCTGCAACTGGATATGTTTTGGCATTCATTCGTTTTATAACCATGGGATTGTGATATGAGTTGATATCTGCAACTGGATATGTTTTGGCATTCATCACGTTGTTTTTAAATCGACTTGTAGTCATAATGTAATTATTTTAGTGTTTTCTATCTCCAGGGTTTGTCCACATATACAACTTTCTAGGTTCATGTTTGGAAAGCATGATACAGATCATGAAATGGTTCTCTTCACTAAACTGTAACTGCCCATCTCCTCTGTCATTTCTGGTCCATGTTGCCTTACAATTTGCTTTTATTTCATTTTTCTTGCTTTTACGTTCACGTCTCCAATAATTATTAAGATCTCTGATGAATTTACTACTTCGGTGTCTGTTGTTGGTTGTCTAACATTCTTCTAGTCATTTATCACTGTCATCTATTGTTGGAGCATATGCCTGTAACCTTGTTATGTCATCATTGTATATATATATATAAGAGTCAAGAATCCACTATTTTCCTACAAATTTTTGCTTGTTAAAATATCTTTTATTTTTATTAAAAATTAACACTGAAAATGAAAGTTCTGTTAGACTTCCAGAAAGAACACTAATTTACAGCAAACCTCCTCGGGGCATTGGGTTCAATCTACTGGCATAAAAAACCTAAATATTAAGACATCACTGGCAATGTTTCCTCAACAAGTGTGAGATTTTTTGTTAACACCAGACTAAACCCAATGCCAGCGTAGATTTCTGCAAATTAGTGTTGTTCATTCTAAACTCTAACTTAAAAGCAAAATCATCAATTTTTAAAATTCAATTTTGAGTGCCCACTTAGTCCGGCCCGGATTCCATGAACAACTCAACGGAATCTGAGCCCTCAAGCCGGCCCACCACGACAAGGTGGGGCACTATGGACCGGGGACGCCACAAACATATGAATCGTGGTTCAAGGTATATAGACATTCACATGTCCACCCTTAGCCAAGTGTTTTTTCGTACCTTGAACTGCCTATTCTTGGACAACGAGACAACATTTTTAAAACACTCAAGGATTGATTGATTGATTTAGGAACCAACATCACAGCATTCGGGGCATTCCCATAAGTGCTCCGTCCCCATCCTCAGCAGCCAGCGAAGAGTTCCATCATGTGCCATGCCGGTGGCAGTCATGTTTTGCCATCTCACTCGATCACCAGAGCCGTGGATCAGCTCCGTGTTCTGTCTCGACCATTCCATGAGGCCAAGCAATCCAGGTATTTGCTTCTAGGTCTTCCCCTTGGTCTGTTCCCTCTGATCTTACCAGTTGTCAAGGTTTATAGACATTCACATATCCACCCATGGCCGAGTAGTTTTCGTACCTTGAAATGTTGCCTCCGTTTCCAAGAATGGGCACTCAGGTTGGTCAGCGTTTTGTCAACGGGGACCAACCTGATCAGAACGATTCAAACAGATAAAACAAAACAGGACAGACAAACACAAGACACGGCACAGACAAAAGCAAACCGTTGAACCGTGGTTCAAGGTATATATACATTCACATGTCCACCCATAGCCGAGTGTTTTTTGTACCCTGAACTGCCTCTAGAATCCTTGGACAACGAGACATTAAAAATAATTCAAGGTATATAGACATTCACATGTCCACCCATAGCCAAGTGTTTTTCATACCTTGAAATATTGTCTCCGTCTCCAAGGACAGGCACTCAGTTTGGTCTGTCAATTTATGTCGACCAACCTGATTATCATGGTTCAACAGATAAAACACAGAACAAAAAATTGGACCCTCATTCCACTTAAGCTTCAGTGTACAAACCCTGGGTCGTAGCCTATTGTGAGTACCGCAACAGAACACCTGATTCTTCACCAGTAGAACCGGGATACTGGGCATGGATACCTCCAAGACCCCAGGGTCTGGGACCTTGTCCTGCCATTCAATCTTCAACAGCTTCCCAAGGCAGTCTGTGTGGAAGTGGTTCAATTTCCTGGCGTGTCACTGGCAAACTGTCCTGATTTCACAAGCATACAGCAGTGCGGATAACACGACTGTTTTGCAGACTTCAGCTCTGTTTGCAGGCCCATTCCAATCCGTCCTACACATCCCTGCACAGTCTGCCAAAGGCCAGCGCCAGCCCTGGAGATTCCTGCATTCACCCCGCCATCAATGTAGCAACCTGCAACACAGTGCCACCAAGACAGGTGAACTTGTCCACCGCACCCAGTCTATGATCATTCACCCTGATATTCAGCTCAGTGCGACCAATCCCCCGAGCTGCTGGCACACAACTACAGTCCTCTCTAAGTTGATACTGAGCCCAAAGTTGGCACAGGAACACGAGAAAGCTGAAACATTGTGTTGCACGTCTGCCTCTGAGTTGGCATGCAGAACGCAATCATCAGCAAACAGGAGCCCTCTGACGGTGTTGTTGGTGGTTCTGGTTTTAGCTTTCAGCCTTCTGAGATTGAACAACTTGTTTCCATCCATGCAGCGGTGGATGTCTGTTCCAGTGCCATTGTTTTCGAAGGCATTGGTAAACATGGCTAAAAGCATGAGGCTGAGCAGTGTTGGGGCCGGGACACGGCCTGCCTTCTCCCCATTGGTGACTCAGTCCCGCAAGAAATTTGCAAGGCGGGTGGACTGCTTTATAAAATGAAAAACTTTTTATATGATTTATTCGTCTCGTAGCTTTCTCGACCATCAGGAACTTCTTCTTGATAGTCGATGTCGCTTTTGAAAATGAAAAACGTTTTATATGATTTATTCGGCTATTTCAAAAGTCCAAGGAAAGGGCAAATTGTCTGAGCCCTTTCCTATCACCAATGGAGTGAATAAAGGCTGTGTCCTAGCACCAATACTGTTCAGCCTCCTTTTTCAGCTATGCTGATCAATGAATCTGAGAACAATGACAGTGATGGAATAGACATCAATTCGCATGGATGGAAGGTTGTTCAGTCTCAGAGGGCTGAAGGCTGAAACTGGAACTACCAGCGACACCATCAGAGAGCTTCTGTTTGCTGATGATTGCGCTCTGTATGCCAACTCAGAGGCAGACATGCAACACAACATTTCAGCTCTCCCATATGCCTGTGCCAACTCTGGTCTCAATATCAACTTGGAGAAGACTAGTTATGTACCAGCCAGCTCCAGGGACCAATCACACCGAGCCGAACATCAAAGTGAATGGTCATAGACCAATTGTTGTGGACAAATTCATCTATCTCGGCAACACTGTATCACAAGCTGTCACAATTGACGACGAAGTGAAGCAAGAATGTATGGGACAGAAATGGAACAAGCCTGCAAACAAAGCCGAAAGTCCACAAAGCTGTCGCATTATCCACACTGCCACGTGCTTGTGAAACCTGGACCGCCTACCAGCGACATGCCAGGAAAATGAACTGCCTTCACAGTCCGCCTTAGGAAGCTACTGAAGACCAAATGGCAAGACAAAATCCCAGACACTGACGTCCCAGAATGAGCGTCCATGCCCAGTATCCACTCTACCAATGAAGAATCTGACTCAATGGGCTGGTCACCTGACTCGCATACTAGATCACAGGCTCCCCAAACAAACTCTTTGTATGTTGTGTGTGTGTGCATTGTTTTGTATGTACACTTGAGGGACATCCACCCAGCATAAATTAATAATGTTATACATTCCAATGTAAAACTAAGGTGACTTTCATATATATATATATATATATATATATATATATATATATATATATATATATATATACACACACACACACACACATCCATAACTGTTCGCGCACTTTTGGCTTCATATTTTCTTATTTGGTCCGTCCACTTTCACAACTGAACTACACAAGCCATGCTAGAAACGAACCGTGTGCAATGTAATAGCCTAACAACATTTGATACCATTATGTCTGTTCATGTATTTCTTTAGTTCTGTGTATGTTGTTCCTCATGCAGACTGCTCAGATAGAAACGTCCATTCATGGTATTGTGGTGTGACTTGTTTTCACAATACTATCAATATCACCATATTAGTTATTACATTATTACTTACTTTCCGCACTGAGTTCAGTTTTCTGTATTTGTATTTGTTGCAAGGTATGTATTAATTATTATATGTATACTACCACCATCTCTCACTTTCAGCCTACCTGTTTGCATGTGGTATATTGATATTATCATCTGTACTGTCTAATCTAAATTTAATCTTAACCAAACTGGGCACTCTTCCGAATTGCGGTCCCAAATAGTTCCGCAGTGAATACGTGATTTTGGTATATCTTACAGAGCCTCAATGGGTCAAAGGTAATGGGTCAAAGGCAATGGGTCAAAGGCAAGTCTATGTGATGTCATCGGGACTAACTACATGACATATTTTTGTTAAACTTTTGTCGTGTTCTCAGTGGCATAGCGGTAAGTATCTTCGCCTGTAACGCAGGAGACCGTGGTTCGATTCCCCACCGGCGAAATGTGGTAATTTTTTTTTCCAATTTTCATAAATTAACTAAGCGAAAGCGACAAGATAACTATGTACAAAGACAGTTATTCGGCATATTGACAAAATTAGCTAACTTTTGATTGCCTTTTTTGTAATCAATTTTATTTTGTATTGTTAGAAGAATTTACTCAATGAAGAGATCCTTTGTAGGCTATCGTTTTGTTTACGTTACTTTATGTTTTTTGTCTCTGTGGGAGTCTCTGTGGCAAAGTGATCAAGCCGTTTGACTCGTGCTTCAAAGGTTGTGGGTTCGATTCCGGGCCGCGCCCTTCGGTTTACGAGTTAAATGATTCAGAGACTCCTGTGGGTCGTCGCTAAAAAAAGCTACGGCGTTCGTGCTTTGTGCGACGCTTTCCGCGCTGCGGGAAGAGACCGAGCCATATGGGATAAACCCGGTGCAATGAAGTCGACCATGTCGACTTTTAAGCGACTTTTTTAAAAAGCCTTTTAAACGCTTATTTTGCTGATGATATTCGCTCGACACCACCGCACCAGTCCATCCAACATCATTTCTGTTAGCCTCGATCGTTGGGCGGCGCTTACCAAACCCGACACCCCATTGTGCCAACGGCTTCGGGCGGAAGAGCGCAATTGGGAGGGTACAAGCCTTACCCTGGTGCGAGGAAATGCAAGCTACAGACAAAATGTCATGGCAGGGCAGACCAGGCCCTAAGCCTTGGTTGGCAGCTGGTCTAGGATCGTAGCTCCGACAGGCGGACAGTTAGAGCATTGATTTGCTGATCCGGCAGCTTCTGCAGCTTGTCTTGTTCCAGATGTATAGGTAACTTTCCTCTGGAGTGAACTAGGCAGGCCGAGAGAGGGATCATGCTGCATGGGCAACACATGATCTCTATATTTTAGCCCAGGCGTTGTGCTATGGAACGTGTTCACATGCACCCACTGTGAACGGACATTTGCAGCGCAAATTGGCCTTATCAGTCACATGCGATACAGCCATAGGTAAAAGTTATTATGCCTTTTTAAAGCACAAACTATCGTCTGTCAAGACGGAAAGGTGCCAATGATATATTAGTTTGGTCAATTGTGCTTCAAAAAGGCTTAATAACTGTCATATGGCAATAACTACGATCCATGGCGGTGGCGAGTGTGGCTGGTAAGGCCAATTCTTGCTGCAAATGTTTGCCCACAGTAGGTGCATGTGAAAACATGGTCATTTCCACCATTTTGCACCATCTTACGTCTCTCACGCTCTGTGTGTGCTTTATCTGCAATCATTTTCTCCTTTGTCTTTATTCCATTTCTGATAGTTGCCCTCCATGCAACACGTTCAGCGGCGACGTGCTCCCATTGTGCATTATCAATGCCTGTATCAATCATGTCCCGCTTACACACATCTTTGTATCGTAGTAGAGGCCGACCCTGAGATCTCCTACCCGTCTGTAATTCACCAAAAAAGATGTTCTTTGGTATTCTACCATCATCCATCCTCCTAACGTGTTCTATCCATCTAAGTCTACGAAGACTGAGCATGGAATACACCGTCACACAACCTGATCTTTCCAATACTTTAGTATTTGTGATTTTGTCTTGCCACTTAATACCAAGTATTCTTCGCAGACACCGCATATGAAAGCTGTTTAAACGTTTCTCTTGGCGTGAGTAAGTTGTCCAGGTTTCACTGCCATAAAGAAGAGTACTAAGGACACAGGCTTGGTAGACGAGGACTTTTGTTTTGGCAGTAAGCTTCCTGTTCTCCCAGACTCTTTTTGCTAACATGTTCATTGTTGTTGCTGCCTTGCCAATCCTGATGTTGATTTCCTGATCGAGGGATAATTTGCTATTTACCTCTGATCCCAGATATGTAAAATGGTCTACTATCTCCAGTTCGGCGTCGTCAATAAAGATTGATGGTGCACCATGTGCACCTTGTGACATAATCTGTGTCTTCTTTTTGTTAATTGTTAAACCAAATTCAGAACAAGCATTGGAGAATGCAGATAGTAGATGTTGTAATTCTTCCTCAGAGTGGGTCGTAATCGCAGCATCATCCGCAAAAAGCAACTCTCTGATTAGTACCCTCCTAATTTTGGTCTTGGCCTTCAATCTCTGAGCATTATAGAGGCCACCATCTGAGCGTGAGTGAATGTATATACCGTCATCCTGATCACGAAAGGCATATTTCAGTAGAAGTGAAAAGTATATCCCAAACAGGGTGGGGGATAGTACACAACCTTGCTTAACTCCACTCTTGATTTCAAACTCTTCTGAAGTTGAGCCATCAAACTTGATTATACCCTTCATGCCTGTGTGGAACGATTCCACAATGGACAGAAGAGTTGGTGGGCAGCCAATCTTCTTTAGTGCTTTGAACAGACCCTCACGACTGACCAAATGGAATGCCTTTGTGAGGTCGATGAAGGCAATAAACAGTGGCTGATTTTGTTCCCGGCATTTTTCTTGCATCTGTCGCAATGAGAATATCATATCAATGGTAGACCGGTTCTGGCGGAAGCCGCACTGTGATTCGGGGTAGACTTGATCTCCCAGGACTTGAAGTCTGGGCAGGACAATTCTGCCAAATACTTTCCCAACAATACACAGAAGTGAGATACCCCTATAGTTGTTGCAGTCGCTCCGATCTCCCTTGTTCTTGTACAGCGTTATGATGTTTGAATCTTTGAAATCCTGTGGGACTTGTCCTTCTCGCCAGCATAGTTCTATTAGCTGGTGGATCTGTAGAGCGAGGGTGTCTTGCCCACTCGTGATCACCTCTATTGGAATCCCATCCTTACCTGGAGCCTTGCCAGATGCAAGCTCATTTATAGCACACTTAACTTCTGTTATAGTGGGAAGTGTGTCCAGGTGGTCAAGAGTTGGCAGGGCCTCTATGGCGTTGAGGGCATCATCCGCTAGCTTGGTCTCACTTGAGTAAAGCTCTAAATAGTGCTCGACCCATCTATCCATCTGCTGTTTCTTATCAGTGATGATTTCTCCAGTCAAGGTTTTCAGCGGTGCACTTCTTTTGATCATTGGACCACAGGCTTTCTTTATCCCTTCATACATGCTTCTGATGTTTCCCTTATCACTTGCGATTTGAATGGACTCACATAACTTGATCCAATAGTCATTCGCATACTGCCTGGCAGCCTTTTGTACATCCTTCCTTGCTTGCTTCAGCTCACTCAGAGTGTTACGCGTTGGTCTTTCCTTGTTTCTTAAGAGAGCTATCTTCTTTTTATCAATCAAGGGCTGCAGTATCTGGCTGTTTGCCGCAAAGCAGTCCTGCCTCTTATGATCCTCAGTGCCGTAAACCCCTACCGCTGTTTTATAAATAGTTTCCTTAAGTTTACTCCATTTATCATTTACTATACAATTTTCTGATGTATCATTGAAAGCGTCTTCAAGTTGCTGTTGAAATTCAAAGCACTTTCCAGGATCGTGAGTGTTAGTAATATTAATCCTGGGGCTAGTCTTGTGTTTAGCTGTGTAGATTCTCTTTGGTCTCAGTCTAACCCTTGCAACAACCAAAGAATGATCTGTATCACAGTCAGCACTGTGGTAACTTCGAGTTAATGATGTATGGTTCAGATGTTGTCTCCGTGTGATAATGAAGTCCAGCTGATGCCAATGGCCGGATCTTCGATGTTTCCATGTGATCTTATGCATCTCTTTTGTTTTAAAAAATGAGTTTGTAATACATAGGTCATTTCTAGTGCAATGCTCCAGCAGCCTTTGCCCATTATCATTCAGGCGACCGATGTTGTATTTTCCAAGGCACACTGGCCACGAACTCGAGTCCTTGCCCACACGAGCATTGAAATCACTGAGCATATAAATGTAGTCGGATGTTGGAACTGCCTTGATCGCAGAGACTAGCTGCTCATAGAACATATCCTTCACATCATCAGAGGAAGCGAGTGTCGGTGCATATGCAGTGAGAATGGTGGCAAATCCACAGGAGGTTGCCAAGCGCAGTGATAATAATCTTTCATTATCTCCAGCTGGGATATCAATCATTACCAGTAGCGAATTCTTCACTGCAAAGCCCACACCATGTTGCCTTTTTTCTGCCTGCCCTCTTCCCTTCCAAAAAAAGGTGTAAGACCAGGGATGGAGTTCTCTCCATAGCACAAAGCCTGGGCTAAAATAAAGAAACCATGTGTTGCCCATGCAGCATGATCCCTCTCTCGGCCTGCCTAGTTCACTCCAGAGGAAAGTTAACACCTATACATCTGGAACAAGACAAGCTGCAGAAGCTGCTGGATCAGCAAAGCAATGCTCTAACTGTCCGCCTGTTGGAGCTTCGATCCTAGACCAGCTGCCAACCAAGGCTTAGGACCTGGTCTGCCCTGCCATGACTTATTTTGTCTTTGGGTTGCATTTCCTCGCACCAGGATAAGGCTAGTACCTTCCCAATTGCGCTCTTCCGCCCGAAGCCGTTGGCACAATGTGGGGTGTCGGGTTTGGTAAGCGCCGCCCAACATTCGGCGCTGACAGAAAGCAGGTAGTACCGTCTACTGTCATACGGTAGCTCAGTCATATCTGACTAAGACCTGACGCCTATATATATATATATATATATATATATATATATATATATATATATATATATATATATATATATATATATATATATATATATACACTAGCTGACCCGGCCCGGCTTCGCCCAGAACCTGGCGGAGATATGTCTGTCTGTCTGTCTGTCTGTCTGACCCGGCCCGGCTTCTCCCAGACCCCGGTGGGGAGCATCTCATTTAATTCATATAAGTAGTCATATAAGTTCCCTTTCCCGACTGTCTGTCTGTCTGTCTGTCGGTCTGCCTGTGTCTAATCATTTATTGGTTGCAGTTAGAACAACCTTAGGTAAACGAAGACCAACTTACAAAAAGTATTAGAAAGAGCACTTGAAAGATCTTTACATCTTCCCCCAACAATTAACTTGGGTAAATGGAGCGGCGGCAGCAGCAGCAGTAGAAGAAGAAAAAGGAGGAGTAGAGGAAGGAGGAAGTGGGAGGTGTAGGAGGGAGGAGGAGGGAAGAAGAGGGAGGCGGAGGGAGGAGGAGGAGACAGGAGGAGGAGGAATTAGGAGGAGGAGGAGGAGGGGGAGGGAGGAGGAGGGATTAGGAGGAGGAGGGAGAAGGGGGAGGGAGGACGATGAGGGAGGAGGAACGAACGAACAAACTTTGATTTTATTTAACTTTATTTTAAAAGGGTAACAAATTGGGCACGCAGACCCGTCTTACATTCGGCCCTTCCAATCACTCATCTTTCATTCATCAAATGTGCATGTTACATTAACATAGGGGAAAAAACATTGTCAAATGGAGTTTGTAAGCATAAACAATGCATATTACGCATGATACATTCACATGAGAAAAAAAAAAAAACATTAACAAATTAAAGTTGTAACCATAAACAGTGCATATTGCCATGTTGAGAGACACATCCCCCATCCACCCTCATATCCCGCAGCCACCAACACATCCCCGACCCACCAAACCTCCCCCACCTACCCACACATACCTCCACACACTCACACAGAACCAGGCGAACATACATGCCGCCACACATCCACTGATAACCCACCCACACACATTTCCCCAAGAAGAAGAAGAAGAAGAAGAAGAAGAAGAAGAAGAAGAAGAAGAAGAATGAGAAGAAGAATGAGAAGAAGAAGAAGAGGAAGACGAAGAAGGAGGAGGATGAGAAGAAGAAAAAGAAGAAGAAGAAGAAGAAGAAGAAGAAGAAGAAGAAGAAGAAGAAGAAGAAGAAGAAGAGGAAGAAGGAGGAGGATGAGAAGAAGAAAAAGAAGAAGAAGAAGAAGAAGAAGAAGAAGAAGAAGAAGAAGAAGAAGAAGAAGAAGAGAAGAAACCACACACACATACCCACACATCCTGCACCTATCCACACACATATCCCGCACTCTCACAATTTTCCCCACCCACCCACCCACACACACATCAGCCAACCTACAACCACCCACCCAATATTTGCCATCTCTCAACTACACATCCCCACCTATACACACATCCCCACCCATAAACACATCTCCCCACCTGCCCACACATATCCCCCACCCATAACCCCAAATCACACACCTCCCACCCACACACCCCCCGCCACCCACATATACCCCACAAACACACATCCGCCGCTCACACACATCTTCTCACAATTACACACCTCCCCCACCCATACACTCATCTCTCACACACATCCACCCACTCACGTACACATCCATCAACCACTCACACACACACATCACCCACGTGCCCATCAACACATGCATCTCTCGTCTACCCTCCCACCCACACAAACCCCAAAAACCCAGCCAAACACACATCCCCCATCCTCGCATTCATCCTTCAATCACCTGCACATCCCACATATCCCCCACATCTCCCCTCCCACACAAAACTCCACCCATAAACACATTCCCCCCACACACATCCCCCACAAACATTCCCTATACACATCTCCGCCCACACATCTCCCCACCCACTCACACATCCTCCACCTGCAAACATCCTCACCACCCACACATACATCCTGCACCTACTCACATTTACCCCATCCACACTCACACACTCCCACCCACACAGACATATCCCATTCACAGACACCCCTCACACCGATTACACACACATCCCTCAACCCACACAATCTCCTACACACCCATTCACCCACCCAAACACACACTCCCTACCCACACCCCTCCCAACCCACCAACACCCACATACTTCCAACTATCCTCTCAAATATCCCTCTTCCCCCCCCCACACACACATATCCCTCACATACACATACATCCAACACCGACTACAAATCCCTTCACACATCCACACATCACCCATTAACCCATACACATCCCCCACATACAACCCCTCCACACATACATTCCCCACATCCCCACACACCCATATCCCTCACATACACACATCCTCTCATCTAGACACATACATGATGCCTCACATGATCACTGAAACTAATAAGAACAAACTCCCACACTTTACACACAATTGAGACAATGACGATTGTCGTGAGAATTCTCGCAATTGCAAGAAGTGGAGAAATAATTTTACATATACATTATGCAGCATAAACTTTAGTGATGCAATTGAACTCTCTCTCTCTCTCTCTCTCTTGCTCTCTCTCTCTCCCTCTCTCTCACACATGTACATACACACATTCACATACAAAATACACACGCAAATACACACATATACCCACGCACATACACACACCTACACACATCCATATACTTACGCACACGTACTCACATAACACCCGAAGATACACTCCCTCGCATACACTGCATGCATACACACTTACACACACAATGTGGTGGATGGGTGGAGGCATGTATGTGTATCTGGGTTGTGTGTGTGGTTGGGTCGGGGTGAATGGGGGATGTGTGGGTGGGTGGTGGATGTGTCTCATAACGTAGTAATATGTATTGTTTATGTTTAAAAAATTCATTTGACAATGTTCTCTAGTTATATTTGGTCTCTGACTCAGATCCCTGGGTTCAACTCCATACTTGTAGGTCAGCATGGCCGAATGGATAAGAACACTTGTTCTTAAACATCCGGTGTGCTGATGCCGAGGTAAGGGGCTCAACCCCTACACCGGGCAGTTTGACCAAAATGATGACCTATCGTCCTTGCTTGGAGATGTAAATTACAAGTACCTCTGAAGTCGGAGTGCATTCACTTGATGGCAAGGGACACTGTTAATAGGGGAAGCTAATCCACATGCAAAGTTCATTCCAGCATTACTTGAAATAGTGTGTATGGACTACACTTGAGTTCAAAGTTCAGTCCAATGCATGAATATGTATTGTGTATGGACTACACTTGAGTTCAAAGTTCAGTCCAATGCATGAATATGTATTGTGTATGCACTACGCTTGAGTTCAAAGCAAGGGAGCGCAAATAAAAATCATGCTTCAAAGAATGATCAATCAGACCCACAGCAGCCTGGTGACAATGACAATGATCAATCAGACCCACAGCAGCCTGGTGACAATGACAATGATCAATCAGACCCACAGCAGCCAGGCGACAATGACAATGATCAATCAGACCCACAGCAGCCTGGTGACAATGACAATGATCAATCAGACCCACAGCAGCCTGGTGACAATGACAATGATCAATCAGACCCACAGCAGCCTGCTGACAATGATCAATCAGACCCACAGCAGCCTGGTGACAATGACAATGATCAATCAGACCCACAGCAGCCTGGTGACAATGACAATGATCAATCAGACCCACAGCAGCCTGGTGACAATTACAATGATCAATCAGACCCACAGCAGCCTGGTGACAATGACATTGATCAATCAGACCCACAGCAGCCTGGTGACAATGACAATGATCAATCAGACCCACAGCAGCCTGGCGACAATGACAATGATCAATCAGACCCACAGCAGCCTGCTGACAATGATCAATGATCAATCAGACCCACAGCAGCCTGGCGACAATGACAATGATCAATCAGACCCACAGCAGCCTGGTGACAATGACAATGATCAATCAGACCCACAGCAGCCTGGCGACAATGACAATGATCAATCAGACCCACAGCAGCCTGGTGACAATGACAATGATCAATCAGACCCACAGCAGCCTGGCGACAATGACAATGATCAATCAGACCCACAGCAGCCTGGTGACAATGACAATGATCAATCAGACCCACAGCAGCCTGCTGACAATGATCAATCAGACCCACAGCAGCCTGGTGACAATGACAATGATCAATCAGACCCACAGCAGCCTGCTGACAATGATCAATCAGACCCACAGCAGCCTGGTGACAATGACAATGATCAATCAGACCCACAGCAGCCTGCTGACAATGATCAATCAGACCCACAGCAGCCTGGTGACAATGACAATGATCAATCAGACCCACAGCAGCCTGCTGACAATGATCAATCAGACCCACAGCAGCCTGGTGACAATGACAATGATCAATCAGACCCACAGCAGCCTGCTGACAATGACAATGATCAATCAGACCCACAGCAGCCTGGTGACAATGACAATGATCAATCAGACCCACAGCAGCCTGCTGACAATGATCAATCAGGCCCACAGCAGCCTGGTGACAATGACAATGATCAATCAGACCCACAGCAGCCTGCTGACAATGACAATGATCAATCAGACCCACAGCAGCCTGGTGACAATGACAATGATCAATCAGACCCACAGCAGCCTGGTGACAATGACAATGATCAATCAGACCCACAGCAGCCTGGTGACAATGACAATGATCAATCAGACCCACAGCAGCCTGCTGACAATGACAATGATCAATCAGACCCACAGCAGCCTGGTGACAATGACAATGATCAATCAGACCCACAGCAGCCTGCTGACAATGATCAATCAGACCCACAGCAGCCTGGTGACAATGCTAATGATCAATCAAACCTACAGCAGCCTGCAACAATATATGAATTTATTATGAAATTATATCTCGAAATTGTTGCACAAAAGTTGTAAATATTGTCCGAAAACATGTACTTTGTGACTGTGGCGCCAATGAAATTCTGCTAAATAAGTGTTAAACACTGTACGACTAGTGCCACCTTGGTATCTTTGTTTCCTTTTTACTTGCATCCACAACCCTTCAATTGTTTGGGTGTGAATGTCACTGTGTACAGGGTCAACAACTGCATGACCGTAGTCGTAGATGCCATGGTTTAGTTGTCCGACGTTGTTGTAGCTTCGCCAGGCATCGGTGACAATGGTCGTTCCTGGTAAGACGTGATCACTTATAATGCGTTCCAGTGTTGTCGCATCTCGACTTTCCACAACTTCCAACCAGCAACGACCACCACTACCACGTTCAACCAGGCCAACTACCCATTGATTGACCACGACGAAAGTGACCACGGTGGTACTTTCGGTGGAAAAAGTAGCTCTCGTCAGCTTCAACGACCACTGACTGTCCCTGAGCATCAAATCCTCCCAACAATGGATTGTTACGTAGAGCATCCAGTTGTAACACTCTACCCGATCTGATGGTCTGCCTGGCATTATAATATTTCTTTACATCAAGTAGAAACAAGTGTATTGAAAGCCTCTGTATCAGTATCGGTATCTCCGTATTTATTTATATGTAACTAAGGAAGTAGTCAAAACGAAAGTAGGGCCTGTAAGGGATTCTTATTCACTACATTCACTGCGGAACTATTTGGGACCGGAATTCGGAAGAGTGCCCCAAACTGTAATGTAACCTAATCACTGATTAAATCAATATCAGTTAAAATCTTCATCTACTCACCCATGGCCATACAGTATCGTATCATACACGTCAAGTCTCTAAACTCTGAAATTCTAAATCTTTATCTACTCACCCATTCATGCACGAGCCACAGGTCACCGTCCTGGGGGTTTGTATTGGCATCTCAGTAGGACTACGGCCAGTGGAATCCATTTGTACAGAGCCTAGTTGTGGAATGGAGGTCGACCCGGCAAGGGCATGCCTTTGGTGTCACTTGCAGTGGCGGATGTGCAAGAGAGTAGAGACACGACATTTTGGTTAACGGCTGAATCTGGAACCTTCTTGTGATGCCACTTCCGATTTGATGTTTCTGTGTAATACGTAGGCACGGTGAAACCAACCAATCATGTCTTAGGCACGGTGAAACCAACCAATCATGTCTATTAGTTATTTCTATGAATCAATCATATGCCTTCTCCGCATTGAAGGTTAGCAATAATGTGTCTTCAACACTCTCTGTCCTGCGTTTTCATGGTGTATTTATGTAAGTTTCTTCCAGTCCGTCTCTTGTTGTTATCCGCCAATCTGTAACGCTGTCTTTCTCTCGTTGAGTTGAGACAATAACTAACATCACGGTTGAATTCAGTTGAGTTGAGCTAAGAACCGACATCACTGCAATGAGGACATTCCCACACGCGCTCTGTCCCCTCGTTCAACAGCCAGAGAAGAGGAAAACTGCGAATCGTTCCAACTGCCAACTGATTGAAAGTTCTCTGGTCTTCCCTCTCGGTTTTGAGAGTCGTCCAGAACCCCTCCCGAATCCCGATCCCCCACCATTTCATTCTCTCCACAAACGGGTTCTCAGTCTGTTGGGTTAAGAAACGGCATCACTGCATTCAGGACATTCCCATACGTGCTCCGTCCCCTCGTTCAGCAACCAGCGAAGAGTCACACTACTAATCTTTCCCACCGCTATCTGATTAAAAGTTCTCTTGGTCTTCCCTCTCAGTTTTGAGATTCTTCCAGAACCCCTGCCAACCCCCCGCAATCTCATTCTTTCCACATATGGGTTCTCAGTCTGTTCCACCACTTTCTACACCTGGTCCTAAAGCGCCCGACCACCTCTTCCTTGTCCATAGGTAATCTACCACCGAGGGGTGCATTCCCTGCCAGCCTATCAGCCTGTTCATTCTCCCGCACGACCAGGGCAGAAAATCCATACAATTCTCGCAATCTGTGACCTCTGAAGCGAGTCAAGCCATTCTAAACGAAGCATGCCTTTTTTCCACACCTTACTAAGCATACTTCTTTGTACGTAATGAATACAGTGTGTTGCAGCGGCCTCCTTCAACCATCAGAAGGCTGCTGTTATTGCTTCCGCCTCCATTCTCGTGCTGAAGGTCGTAGTCTCATTTGCTAGACTCTCCTTTATCAAGCATCGTTCATTAGCTTTCGCTTTGGAACCCCGACCACTACGTCTGTTTCTAGCCACTGACACATCACATCACAGTACTCTGAGCATCCCCATACTGCTCTGTCCTCATACTCAACAGCCAGTAAAGAGTCCCAATACTAAATGGTAACAGTCTGATTATAATTATGTTACCTTCTGGCCTTCCTCTGAGACCTGAGTATCGACCAGATCCTTTGACCACTCCCTGCAGCACAATTCTCTCCAGGCCGTATGATCTATAATATACAAATAATCCAAAAAATGCCCTGACCACGTCTGCCTTATTATACACCAATATCCATACAAAACGCCGCAGACACCGCCAATCTGTCCGATAACTTGTTTTCCACCACACCAGCATGTCCTGGAGAAAATATCCAACAGATGCTCACTATTTTTTACTTTTGAATTGCCGCCTACGTCTGTTGTCCCCCTAAAATGAAAGAAAGACCGGTCGCCTATTCCCTCGAGCATTCAGACCTATAAATAAATACACACGTATTGTTCGGCGCTCATAGGAGTAACATTGGCACCTTGCCGTCTTGATAGACGATAGTTTGTGCTTTAAAAAGGCATAATAACTGTTACCTATGGCGGTAGCGAATGTGACTGATAAGGCCAATTTGCGCTGTAAATATCCGTTCACAGTGAGTGCATGTGAACACGTGGTCATTTCCATCATCATGCACCATCTTACGTCCCAAACGCTCGGTGTGTGACTTATCTGCAATAATTTTCTCCTTTGTCTTTATTCCATTTCTGATGTTTGCCCTCCATGCAACACGTTCAGCGGCGACTTGCTCCCAATGTGCATTATCAATGCCTGTATCAATCATGTCCAGCTTATACAAATCTTTGTATCGTAGTAGAGGCCGACCCTGAGATCTCTTACCCATCTGTAATTCACCAAAAAAGATGTCCTTTGGTATTCTACCATCATCCATCCTCCTAAGATGTCCTATCCATCTATATCTACGAAGACTGAGCATGGAATAAACTGTCACACAACCTGATCTTTCCAATACTTCAGTATTTGTGATTTTGTCTTGCCACTTAATACCAAGAATTCTTCGCAGACACCGCATATGAAAGCTGTTTAAACGTTTCTCTTGGTGTGAGTAGGTTGTCCAAGTTTCACTGCCTTAAAGAAGAGTACTAAGGACACAGGCTTGATAGACAAGAACTTTTGTTTTGGCAGTAAGCTTCCTGTTTTCCCAGACTCTGTTACTTAACATGTTCATTGTTGTTGCTGCCTTACCAATCCGGATGTCGATTTCCTGATTTAGGGATAATTTGCCAATTACTACTGATCCTAGATATGTAAAATGGTCTACTATCTCTAGTTCGGCGTCGTCAATAAAGATTCATGGTACCCCATGAGCACCTTGTGACATAATCTGTGTCTTCTTTTTGCTAATTGTTAAACCAAATTCAGAACAAGCATTGGAGAATGCAGATAGTAGACATTGCAATTCTTGTTCAGAGTGGGTCGTAACTGCAGCATCATCTGCAAAATGCAACTCTCTTATCAGTACCCTCCTAATTTTGGTCTTGACCTTCAATCTCTGAGCATTGTAGAGGCCGCCATCTGAGCGTAAGTGAATGTATATACCACCATCCCGATCACAAAAGGCATATTTCAGTAGAAGTTAAAAGTATATTCCAAAGAGTGTGGGAGCTAGTACACAACCTTGCTTAACTCCACTCTTGATTTCAAACTCTTCAGAAGTTGAACCATCAAACTTGATTATACCCTTCATGCCTGTGTGGAACGATTCCACAATGGACAGAAGAGTTGGTGGGCAGCCAATCTTCTTAAGTGCCTTGAACAGACCCTCACGACTGACCAAATCAAATGCCTATGTGAGGTCGATGAAGGCAATAAACAGTGGTTGATTCTGTTCACGGCATTTTTCTTGCATTTGTCGGAATGAGAATATCATATCAATGGTAGACCGGTTCTGTTGAAAGCCACACTGTAATTCGGGGTAGACTTGATCTCCTAGGACTTGAAGTCTGCGCAAAACAATTCTGGCAAATACTTTTCCAACAATACACAAAAGTGAGATACCCCTATAGTTGTTACAGTCGCTCCGATCGCCCTTGTTCTTGTACAGTGTTATGATGCTTGAATCTTTGAAATCCTGTGAGACGTGTCCTTCTCGCCAGCATAGCTCTATTAGCTGGTGGATCTGTAGAGTGAGTCTGTCTTGCCCACTCCTGATAACCTGTATTGAAATCCCATCCTTACCTGGAGCCTTTCCAGATGCAAGTTCATTTATAGCACACTTAACTTCTGTTATGGTGGGAAGTTTGTCCAGGTGGTCAAGAGTTGATAGAGCCTCTATGGCGTTGAGGGCATCATCCGCTAGTTTGGTCTCACTTGAGTAAAGCTCCAAATAGTGCTCTACATATCTGTCCATCTGCTGTTTCTTATCAGTGATGATTTCCCCAGTCAAGGTTTTCAATGGTGCACTTCTTTTGATCACTGGACCACAGGCTTTCTTTATTCCTTCGTACATGATTCTTATGTTTCCCTTATCACTTGCGATTTGAATGGACTCACATAACTTGATCCAATAATCATTTGCACACTGCCTGGAAGCCTTTTGCACATTCTTCCTAGCTTGTCTTAGCTCACTCAGAGTGTTACGCATTGGTCTTTCCTTGTTTCTTAAGAGAGCTATCTTCTTCTTATAAATCAAGGGCTGCAGAGTCTCGCTGTTTGCCGCAAACCAGTCCTGCCTCTTATCCACAGTGACGTAAACCCCTACGGCAGTTTTATAAAGAGTTTCCTTAAGTTGACCCCACTTTTCATGTACTGTACAATTTTCTGGTGTATCAATGAAAGCGTCTTCAAGTTGCTGTTGAAACTGAAAGCACTTTTCAGGATCGTGAGTGTTAGTAATATTAATCCTGGGGCTAGACTTGTGTTTAGCTGTGTAGATTCTCTTTGGTCTCAGTCTAACCCTTGCAACAACCAAAGAATGATCCGTATCACAGTCAGCACTGTGGTAACTTCGAGTCAATGATATATGGTTCAGATGTTGTCTCCGTGTGATGATGAAGTCCAGCTGGTGCCAATGGCCTGATCTTGGATGTTTCCATGTGACCTTATGCATCTCTTTTGTTTTAAAAAAGGAGTTTGTAATACATAGGTCATTACTGGTGCAATGCTCCAGCAGCCTTTGCCCATTTTCATTCATGCGACTGATGTTGTATTTTCCAAGGCACACTGGCCATGAACTCGAGTCCTTGCCCACACGAGCATTGAAATCACCGAGCATATAAATGTAGTCAGATTGTGGAACTGCCTTGATCACGGAGTCTAACTCCTCATAGAACGAATCCTTCACATCATCAGAGGAGTCGAGTGTCGTTGCATATGCAGTAATAATGGTGGCAAAACCACAAGAGGTTGCCAAGCGCAGGGATAATAGTCTTTCATTTCCTCCTGCTGGAATTTCAATCATTCCCAGTAGCGAATTCTTCACTGCAAAGCCCACACCGCGTTGCCTTTTTTCTGCCTTACCTCTACCTTTCCAAAAAAAGGTGTAATTGTTTTCCCTGAGTGACCCTTCCTCAGCGAGGTGAGTCTCCTGCAGGCCAGTAGTATCAATGTTAAGACGATTGAGTTCGGCATCAATCACAGCCGTTTTTCTCACATCGTTAATATTGGTCAAGTCAGTGGAAAATCCTGGACACATGGTTCTCACGTTCCAGGTTGCAAGCCGTAGCTTGAGGTTTTTATTTTTATTTTTATTTGTACCTGGTGCATTGGTTTTACAGCCTGCGATCCAGATTTTGTCCTAGCCTCAAACACCCATTGAAGCAGGCAGGCTGTGGCGGATCAGCACCCAATTGGCCGGGGGCTGCCCAGCTTGAGGCGGGCGGTAGCTGATCAGTGACACCTGTAGGTGTCTCCCATCGTCAGAGGCAACGCGTGGCGCCCCATGTCTACGCCAATTGACAAGGACTTATAACCCGTAACAGTTGCCTCTCGCTTTGATTCCGAGACCAGTTAAGACCAGGCATAGTGTTATTTCCTCTCCATAGCACAAAGCCTTGGCTGAAATATAGAGATCATGTGTTGCCCATGCTGCATGATCCCTCTCTCGGCCTGCCTAGTTCACTCCAGAGGAAAGGTAACACCCCTATATCTGGAACAAGACAAGCTGCAGAAGCTGCCGGATCAGCAAAGCAATGCTCTAACTGTCCGCCTGTTGGAGCTTCGATCCTAGACCAGCCACCAACCAAGGCTTAGGGCCTGGTCTGCCCTGCAATGACATTTTGTCTTTAGCTTGCATTTCCTCGCACCAGGGTAAGGCGTGTACCCTCCCAATTGCGCTCTTCCGCCCTTAGCCGTTGGCACAATGTGGGGTGTCGGGTTTGGTAAGCTAACGTTCGGCGCTAACAGAAAGCAGGTAGTACCGTCTACTGTTATACGGTAGCTCAGTCATATCTGACTAAGACCTGACTTTAATACTTCATAGGAGTAGGGTTACGAATTAGAAGCTAGAAGACGCACTAGACAACATAAACATTGAAAGCTATAGTTACCGACCGGGAGTCGAATCTGTTACCTCCAAATGACGACAGCACCTCACTGTAGGAACAAGTGTACTTCGACAATACGTGTGTATGTATTTATTAACTGTCTTGATAGCCTCAAAGGGTTCTCCAATTGATATTTATGTGTAATACGTGTACATACTTATAAAGCGTGATAGTCTTAGCATATCACAGACTTATAGCAGGCTCCCAACATTATGAATTCATTGTCTTTGTTTCTGCTGCTTCCGACATGTGAGAAGCTCATGAGCCTTTACGGCTCAGGCCGGAGGGAGAATTGTGAAGGACTCTGGTGCTTTTGCTGAGACCACAAGCAGCCTGACTATGGAAGTCAAAGTCATGGCAGTAAGTAAAGCAATAACATGGCTCGAGACGCAGACATTCACTAGGGCATGTTTCCTTAGCGACTCAATGAACATGCTCAAGAGGATAGAGATGGGAGGGATCCGAAGAGAATGGTTGCTGTCTCTGGAGCGGTCTCGGCTGGCAAAGATTAGTTTCATCTTCGTGCCAGGGCATGCGGGAGTACAAGGGAATGAGCGGGCTGACAAGCTCGCAGGTAACGCTACTGTGGAGGGCGGACGCGCCATGGACCAAGCTGACATTCTGAATGCTCTACGAGAAGTAAGATTTTTGCGAGAACCACGTGATGACTGTGAATCTACAACCATGGCCAGACTGCGAGAACAGCAAATTAAAAGAGGTGTGGCCAAACAAGAATACTACGCAGGAAGCCAAAGAATATTGATAAACCAACACAGAACTGGTGTCGATAGCCGCTACACGCTGCGGGATTTGCTGAGGAGCGGATCCGAGAGTAGTAAGGTATGTTGTAATGAGGTATACTTTATGGGTCCAGATCCGTCTGATGACGTAGTATTTTACTATATAAAAAGTTATGATCCATCGTGATGACGTCAAAAAGTGGATCCATTTCGGACCTCATTTTTGAAAAAAAAAATGGCGGTTATCTTCTTGGGTTACGTCCGGTTGTCACTTCCGGTTTACTACTTCCGGTTTACTACTTCCGGGTGACTTCCGGTGTCTCCCGGGGGCGGACGGGCGACGGCAATGCTGCAGTGGTGGGTTTGACTCCCATAAAATACTTGCCTCGAGAGAGTATGTGATTATTATTAGTCATGGATCCGAGATGGAAACATCTTTTTACGGCTTTGATTGCGGGACCAACGGGGTGTGGAATATCCGTCTTTGTGCAAAAGTTTCTGACGCACTTATCAGACATGGTCGACCCGATTCTATAGGAGATTATATGGTGCTACGGAGAATGAAAATCCATGTATGAGACTATGAAGGGCATTCAATTTAACGAAGGCTTACCGGATATGGAGCAGTGGACAGGCGATAGACGTCGTCTAATGGTAATAGATGACCTAATGTCCGAGACAGATGATAGGGTGACTAAACTATATACTAAAGGTAGTCATCATCGCAACCTCAGCGTCATGTATATAGTCTAGAATCTCTTTGGGAAGAATAAAGAGCAAAGAACCATCAGTTTGAATTCATATTACCTAGTGGTGTTTAAGAACCCACGTTACGGGTCTAAGATTACCAACCTGGCCAAACAGATGTATCCAGGCCGCGTATCATATGTCCAAGAGAGTTTTAAGGACGTGACAGCGGCTCCACACGGTTAATTGATGTTTGACTTTCGACAGGAAACACCGAATCAGCTCCGTTTACGAAGTTATATTTTTCCAGATCAGCGTCAAGTCGTCTCCGTACCTAAATAATATGCCCCACCGAATAAAACGTCACCGGGCCATGCTGCGATTTCTGGGCGAGGCGAAGTCGGCTGACGTGAAAGCCGTAATTAAGTCGGCTTCCCCAGCCCTCGTCCAATCAATTTGCGAGTGCTGTCACAATGTGTTAAAAGGTAATGTTCCACTGACACCAATTCAGAAGAGACGATTGCGGCGGCACAAGAACAGTCTCAGAGCGCTCACGCGTAAGAAGCTATCTATCAAGAAGAGGAAACAAATCTTGCAGCAAGGTGGTTTCATAGGCGCTTTATTAGGTCCTATTCTAAACGTGCTGAACGGCGTCGTGGGCTTGTAATGAAGAAAATGATCCTGATCGATCCCCGTATGCCGGAAAGACCCTACGTACCACCCGGCACACTAACAGATAACTTGCGCGACTTGGATCAGCAAATGCAACAAGTCCTAGAGAACGAAGATCTACCACCTTGGGAAAAAGCCCGAGTTTATCAACAAACTTTGCAACGGTATCTGAATCGACTTGAGCAGTACAGGCATAAGCCGTTAGGGACAGTGGATATCAATTAACAAAAACCCGAAGTCGGCACTTTACAAGCTTCAGTAGCCGAGACACCTCTTCAACCGACGCTGGCTAAAAGTCAACCATCACCTAGTCATCCATCACCGACTAAAAGTCAAGTAGTCGAGCCCAAAACAGTCGAGACAATGCCACCCTACAAGCCCAGGCGAAATAAGAAGAAGAGTAAGATACCTACACCCAAGTGGGAAAAATGGCCTCGCAAATAAGAAAATATTACTACGACCCTCAGAAACCCGGAGCCTACGGCGGAGCCACCGCCTTAAAACGGAATACTAAACTGAAGAATATAGAGACGTGGCTACGACATCAGGATAGTATACTTTGCATAAACCGATCCGTCGTCGTTTCCAGAGGCGTCAAACCATAACCGGTGGTATAAATCAACAGATTCAAGCAGATTTGATAGATATGAGAAATTTACATATTGAGCACAACCCACTACTGGCAACGCTGATCGTACTCTGGCATGAACCTAAGGCATATCCACGTCAATATGGAAGCACTATACTCAAGTTTCCCTCTCGTTTGAACTCGTAAGTAGTGCATATCCCTGACCGGAACCGGAAACAAGCCCCGGATCACTGGCGTGTGAAGCGGGTGTGTAACCACGCGGCACACGTTGGACACGCCAAATTATCATAACAGAACATTACAACGTCACCCATCGTAGGCTATGCTCAAGATATGAGAAAATTACAAAGATACAATGATGGGATGTCGTACCTAGTGACGTGTCTCGATGTGTTTAGTAAATATGCTTGGGCCATCCCGATCAAGAAGAAAACCGGGAAAGAGCTAGTGGACGCCGTGAGTGAAATTTTTGTTGATAGACAACCGATAATTTTCAGACTGATAAAGGATCGGAATTTGACAACCGGACCTTCCTAAAATTTCTGAAAGATCGAGGTGTTCATTTCTTTACCACTGAGAATGAAGATGTGAAAGCTGCAATAGTGGAAAGATTCAATCGAACCCTGAAAGGAAAAATGTGGTTCTATTTCACCAAGACCAATAAACTTCGATACGTCGACGTGATAGATAAACTGATCCGAAACTACAACGGGTCGTATCATAGAAGTATTCGCATGACGCCAGTGCAAGTCAACTATACGAATCAAAACGAGGTGTGGAATAACCTGTATCAGAAGACTATCGACAGAAAAGTGTATTTTACAGCCGGCGATCGAGTCAGACTGGCTCACCCCAAACAGCCTTTTAAATATGGATATATGCCCTCGTGGACTGAAGAACTGTTTACCGTCAGTCGTATAAACCAGACCAGTTCGGTCACGTATGTGCTAAAAGACGATTCAGGGGAGGAACTCCAAGGCTCATTCTACCGAGAAGAAATACAGCTCGTCGGAGACAAGCAAGTTTATCGCGTCGAAATAGTCTTACAAGAACGACCCAGATGAGGTGGTGGTAAAGAGTACTTAGTCAAGTGGTTCGGGTATCCCAAGTCATTCAACATCTGTATCTCATACCTAACCAGATACTAATGGAAGAAGCTAACGTGGAAACTAACCCACAAACTACCACAGAAGGGGAAAGAAACTCGGTCTGGTGTATGTTTGGTCGGCGAGTGCCGCGACTAGAGATTGTCTTCTTCTGTCAACTGGTCGTTATATACACCGTCATTGGCGTATCACTATTCAATTTGTCTCGAGACAGCGTCGACGCAGCCGAGGGCAAGTTGTGGATCGCTCTGCTAAGCAGTTGTCTGGGTTACATGCTACCAAACTCTAAAATATGAGTTTCTACGTGATATTACCGAGTAATGCTTCGCTGAACATGTTTCCCAAGAACACTCAAGGTCACTATTTCGTGAAGTTACCGCAGACTATTGAAGTGAATCAGCATTACGAAGTGGGTCTGGTCGAAATTCAAGTTCCCAACTACCACTGCAATGTGCTAGAGCATGAAGTGTGGATAAGATAAACTCACCAAGCAGAGGAAATTCCAGAAAACTATGTCCCCCATGGCTATACAGCTCACCAGACGCGTTTATAGCGGAGCTGAATCGAATAGTTAAAGAGTTGGAGGTGGACAACCAGCCGCGAATCAGATTATATTTCGACCACGCTTCAAAGAAAGTCATCGTGAAAATATGTGAAAAGGGGGCCGTGGCTTTTTGTTTAGCAAGAAGTTGAAAGAGATATTAGGACTTCTCTCTTCGAGGATATCGCACGCCAACCCAATAATGGAAGGGAAAGTGGTGATAGACCTGAATAACGATCCGCAATATATCTACGTCTACTGCGATCTCATAGCGGCGAGACCAGTCGGAGACGTCATGGTCCCTATCATGAATCAGCTGTCGGCTTCGTTGTATCGCGCCTACAACAAACCTCATTACGTACCGCTGATTCGGTATTCCTTCGACATGGTGGAAATCCTTTTAACCACCGATACGGGCACAAACATCTCATTCACTTCCGGAACTTCAGTGCTGACGTTACATTTTCGAGTTCGGAAGCGACAAGACCTAGAATAATGAAATGCATAGCGTTACGTCGAAATCCCAGACTGTACGAAGACTTCTACTGTAATCAAGCTGGACATGGCATGCTGGTCTTTTTGGGTGGTCGGAGTCAGAGAGGTCGTGGTATCGGCAGTTTCTTCAGTGGACTCGGTCGCACGATTCTACCCTGGCTGAAGACCGGTGGTAAGGCCCTACTCAGAGAAGGTGTCGATATGAGTCTGCGAGTGGCCCAAGATGCTTTGGCTGGTAGGAATGTTATGGAATCTTTCAAAGAACACGCCAAACAAGCCGGTCAGCGTCTACTGCAAGGAGCTGTCAACCACGATAGCCAATAGGGTAGCGGTATCAGAAGAAAGAGACGTGCAGCGCCACCTGGTGAGCCAAGTAAACGTATAAAACTGACCCCCGCATCTCGTTGAGCTCACAAGAAGAAGCAACAGCACTCGGATATTTTTGCATAATAGCTTTGATTCACCCTCACTCCTGCGAGTGTCTTCATTCTGGTCTGGATCTATTTAGTGTACCACCCACGCAGATCGCCGTAGAAGTGGGACAGTTTCTGGAGATACAGCCTTTAGCGTCGCTAGCCCCGGGCGCTCCTATAGAATTTGCCATCTCTGGTGCCAGTGAGGAGTATCTGGATCTGTTTAACACTTTCTTACAAGTCAGAGCCAGAGCCAGACATTACCCAGTGGTGACAAACTACCACCCACGGCCGATGTCGCTCCTGTCAACTATTACTTGCACAGTTTATTTTCTCAAGTGGACGTCTCACTCAACGACACGCTAATCACCCCTAGTGAAAATACGTATCCGTATAGAGCCTACTTGGAAGCGACGTTGAACCATGGGGAAGAAGCCAAAAAGAGTCATCTCTCAGCCGCCATTTATTACTATGACACGGCCAAATTCCTCGATGACACGCAAGGCGAAAACAACAAGGGACTAAGAACACGACGTCAACTAGCCAGTGAGAGTCAAGAAATAGATATGATGGGTCGACTACACGCCGACATTTTTGTACAAGACCGCTACATGATAAACGGTGTGGTTGTGAAAATTAAGCTGACTCCGTCCAAGGCCACCTTTAACCTCTTGGCCCCCGACGGGGCGCTTGGTTATTCATTATTATAACGCATGCCACACTGGTGGTTCGTAAAGCCAGACTGAATCCGGCCATCACGCTCGCCCACGAGAAAGCCTCGATGAGGGCCAACGCGAAATTCCCGTTCAAGCGTGTGGTGCTACAAACATTAGCTATCCCTCAGGATATGCTATCTCACACACAAGACAATCTGTTTATGAGTCAAACACCCACGCGCGTCGTGATTGGACTTGTTACATCAACAGCTTTTAACGGTTCCTACAGCTATAAGCCGTATAATTTTCAAACTTTGATTTGACGTACCTGAACGTTACGTCAGGTTACCTTCGACGGTCGAGCTGCCACCAGCAAACCACTGACCATGGACATTGAGCGCAGCCAATACATACGAGCGTATTTTGGTACTAACCTAGCCATGGGTCTAGTGGGCAATGACGCCGGCAACTCAATTGACTATAATCAATTCAAGTATGGCTATACGTTGCATGCCTTTGATCTGAGTCGCAGTTTACTGGGCGGAGACCAGTTTGAGATGCTGAGGATGGGGCCTTTAACACTGGAATTTAAGATCAACACACCCACCCCAGAACCATTACAAGTCATCGTCTATGCCGAGCAAGACGGGATAATTGAAGTCTCCAAGACCAGACAAGTGCTAACAGATTACGCTTCATAATGAACACACAGCAGATTACCAGAATACTACTAGCTGAAATGTATGCTCGTCGACTGCAGATCAGAGTGTTGCGCTCGAGATCAGCTATCCAGACATCTAGATAGAAGCAGACCAGCGGCTTTTATTATAAACACTGACCCTAGTTATAAGCCGGGTTCCCACTGGGTCGCCATGTACTATGACGGGTCAGGCAAATGCGAGTACTTTGATTCATTTGGTCTGCCGCCCTTACACAGTGACCTGTACAATTTTATTGACCATCATTCAGACACACCACTCATGTATAATACCCGTGTCTTACAAGATGTGTTAAGCAACGCCTGTGGCCTCTACGCTATCTATTTCATCTTGATGAAAAGTCGTGGGGGGGGGGGGGGCCTAGACAATTATGTGAATAAACAATATATATAAAGTTTAGAAAATAAAACATGAATTTAAAAAAAAGTTGTGTTATCTTGGTTTGTTTCTATGTGGTGTTTCTGTGCTGCCTTTGGCAGATCATTTGTTCTTTTTTTCCATAGTATATTCCACAGCTACAGACAACATGAAGAAACAACCTCGCGCAGCATGAAAGACGACAACAGGACAACCAGAAAGACGACAACATGAATAAACAAGAAAAAGCAAAAAAAAAAAAAAAAAAAAATGTCTATCATACCACTGAATAAACCAACAAAAGAAAATATTTTTCGTTTCATAACTTTTATTTTTCCATTAATAAATTTTCGTTTCCACACCATTCAATATTTTCAATAGCACAAAATGAAAACATGTGACTTTACACACCCGTGACATAAAGTGACAAACAATCTTTTATTTTTTCAATGATATAGACAGTTCACTGTACCACACACACACACACACACACACAAGAAAAGCACACACATATGACCACATTGAGTCTGTTATTTTCAATTATATAGACAATTCACAGCACACATAAGACCATAATTTTAATAGAGCAGCCAGCAAAAGTAGAAAAGGATAGGGAAAAGAGTATTTACATATTATGGTACATATTTACACTTTTATATCTAGAGGTGATGTTGTATAGTTGTCTGCATGTACTTTTCTTTTAATGTAGAAATATGATAAAGCCTCGCTGTGTTGGTTATACGTGTAGACAGAGGAAGTCAGTGGCTTAAATCCTATATTTGTCCCCCCAGTCGCTGTCTGGGTGTCAAGTACATTTAAAAAATGTCTCTGTCTAGGTGCGTGTTGTGTTGTTTTGTCAGCCCTTTCGTGCTGGTCTTTGTATAGTCTCCTAAATAGTGATAGGTCTTACTGCATAAGGAGACCATCCCCAACACCTCATACTATAGCTTAAATAACCCAGGGGTTCTTTTGTCGAAGATTCGCTTAGCCGTAAACTCGTCACCGGCTGGTATAACTCCCCTACTCCTAATAAAATCCCGTTGATGGCTATCACAGACCTCAGACGGGAACCAGGAGCTATAGACTATAACATTCTTCCTGAAGCTCCGGTCTGACGGCCTGTGCTAGAATCGGTTTTCTAAGAGCTAAATACAAACTATATGTGTCCATATAACACAACTGAAAATCCTCTCTAGCTATAAACCTATCTAATAAGTCACAATAAAAATCTGGTATTCGCAGCTTTGCGTAGTGGTACACAAAGAAGCCTATTTGCTGGGGTAGATCCCATAAGGTGGTCTTTTTCAGAGACTCTACCTCAAAAACATCATCTGACAACATGGTCATTTTCTTAAACAGAGGCTGATTCACCAACTTTGACGTGCCAGCCCCACGACAATATGACATATTGGTGTGATTGGCCTTGTTAGTTAATGTTTTGCCATAGGCTGCGTTTCCCAATAGTTTCATTGTCTCAGCCTTAATGGTATAGGCCGGATCGAGGTCACCCTCACGTCTGGCATCAGACACCTCTTTACCAAACCTTTCAAAACACTTCTCAGGTTTGTACTCAATGATCTGGTATATTTTGGTGACCTCTAAACCATATGTCTGATACCATTTTAACAATGGTGTGGCCAATAGGATTTCCCCCCCCCCCCCCACATAGCTACCTATTAGAGTCCGAAGTGAGCCATTCAACAGCTTATGGGTCTCGGCATACTGCCTCATGAGCTCGCTAATGTCGGCTCTAGACACATTAGTGTTTTTAAATATGGGCGTCATCTCTGAAAATAGCTCTTTCTTCTGGTACGTGGTTGTCACACTCTGTTAACCCAAACAAAGTTTCGTTTTTAACAACCTTTAGATCTTTTCCTGGTCTATGGCCTCGTAACGATGTCAGGGTGCGATATGATTGATTGATTGATTTAGGAACCGACATCACAGCATTCGGAGCATTCCCATAAGCGCTCCGTCCCCATCCTAAGCAGCCAGCAAAGAGTTCCAACACTAATAGTTCCAGTAGCAATCTTATTATATGTCCGTATCGCCTTTCCTCTGAGCGTCGAGCATCGGCCAGACCCCCTCGTCACACCTCGCTGTCTCATTCTTACCAGACTATGGTGATCCATTTGCTCCTCCGAGGTGTACACGTGCTCCCACAAGGCCGCAACCACATCTGTTTTGTCATACATCAATACTCCACCAAGTTTTGCCGAGCCAGCCAATCTGTCCGCCTGTTCATTCCCCAGCACACCGGCATGCTCAGGAGAAAAGATCCAGGTGATGCTTGCTACACGTGACCTCCGAAGCGAAGCAAGCCACTTTGCACGAAGCTTGCCTGTTCTCACCCTCCTCAGCATGCTTTCTGAGTCAGTAACAATCACAATGTGTGTATGTGTCATGTTCTCTATCCAGCGGAAAGCTGCACTGACCGGCTCCACCTCGATTCTTAAGCTAGATGTAGTATAATCATACGCCAGGCTCTCCTGCACCAAACACCGACCATTAGTCTTTGCCAAGAACCCTCAGGCACTTCTCCTGCCTCTCAACACCGACCCATCCGTGTAGATAATCACATCACCCGGGCGAGAATTTTCCTGAATTATTTGCTGAATTTCCACTTCCGTGGCCCCTGCTGGCCACTCCCTGAACTCCCGGCTCAATGTGATTATAACCCTGCACAAGTCTGACTGCAGGGCTGGCACTCTGACCCACTCCTCTCCTCGCCTGATGTTCTCCAAGGGGCACACCTGTTTGATCGTATCCTCCGCCTGAGCCATCCATGATTTCCCTCTTATCAGTCTCTGACCCTTAACTACGTCCAGCGCCTCATGCAACGGGTGATCTGTGTCTGCAGCTACTCTGAGGTATGCCTTCGCTTGCATAACCTTGTGCCTACCAGCAACAGTAGGCAGACTAAGGATGTAACGCATAAACACTACTGGAGTGTCTCTGGTGCATCCCAGAATGACCCGCATAGCTTCATTCTGTATGCGCTCTAATTTCACCAGCTGACTCTGTGATACAGTGAGCAGTCCTAGTCCATAATCAATCGCTGAGAGGATCAAGTGCTGGTATAGTGTGAAGAGCATTCTCTGCTCTGTGTCCATTGCAGCCATAGTTTTAAGTGCATTGAGTCCCTTTTGAGATCTTGTCACAACCGTCTCCACATGGTCCTTGAAGGACAGACTCCTGTCAAATGTGATTCCCAGATACTTCAGTTTTTTCTCTCTGTTGACGCTTCTGCCATCTATCATGAGGCTTGGGGCATCATCTCTCACAATCCTGTTTCCAGAGAGCACCATAACACAGCCGCCTTTTCTGGGTTAATAACAGCACTCATTTCAGTGCACAAGTCAATCACTTTGTCTACTGTCACCTGTAGCTCCTGGGCTGTTTGATCCCTATTTCTCCCCTGCCTGTATGCAAGAATATCATCTGCAAATGTTAGAATCCTTCCAACCCCTGGTGCTTCTAGGTATGCAATCTTGCTCGTATACACATTAAAGAGAACCGGTGAGATTGCAGATCCCTGTGGCAGTCCCGGTGTTAAAATATGTGGCTCTGAGGTCCATGCGCCCAGACGGAGAGCAACCTGACGAGAATGAAGGACGGCTGCTATCCAGTTCACCAACCAGGGATTGACCCCCTTCTCCATAAGTGCAGTCATCAAAATATCATAGCGAACTCTATTGTACGCATCCTCGAGATCAAGCGCTGCCGCCATCGTTTCCTGTCTACTCTGGAACCCCTCATAAACGTCAAAGGCAAAGGTGGCTGCATTTGACCAGGTATCTTTTCTTGGCCTGTAGCTCCCGAGGCCTCTTGGCAACTTAACAACTTAACAGCGACTATCTTCTCTAAAACCTTCTCGAATGTATTTTGAAGGGTGATGATCCTAAAGCCGCTAAGTTTTGAATGATCCTTGAATGGTTTTGGGAGAGGGATGAGATAGCTATGCAACCAATCCTGCGGTACTGATGCTGTCCTAATGCTCTGATTAAAGTAGCCGGCCATCTCCTTCAGGTCTACATCGCTCAAAGCTTTCATTTGGCCATACCTGACACCATCAGGCCCTGGTGCCGTGTCTTTTGCCTTTTGCAAAATATGTTTAACATCTTCAACCCGTATGATGTCTTCATAGGGCATATTCTCTATTGTGCCAGATAATTCCACTCTAACTGCATCCCTGGTATCCGTGTCATTATGATTGGTCTGCTCTAAAAAAATCTCTGGAGAAACGCCTCCCCTTTCTCCTTGTCTGTTGTCACGCATACCCATCCTCTTTATAAATTGTCCCCACTGTCATCGGCCGATATTTTCTTTGCATTTGTCTGTACAGTTTCCAGAATTTATGCAGTGTTTTATCACCTCCAATCTCCTTCATAAAACATTCCCATTTTACTTTCTTGGCCTCTGCAGCACATCGCTTGAAAGCCTCCACCTTGTCTTTCTTGTCATTTTCCGCTCTGTCCACTTCCTCTCGTGAGCTTCGGGGTGTCTGTCGCAATTTCCTTAGCTGCTTCACTGCAGCTCTCTTTGCTTTCCACGCATTGTCTACTTCTGGGGTCCACCATGGGGGCTGCAAAAAAGGAGTTTTAACAGTCCTGTTGCATGCCCCATGTCTGAGGCGTCCAAGCAGGCTTTCGGTCCGCTCTCCCAGCCTTAACTTTCCTGGACTTAGAGATCAGGACTGAGCATGGCATGTGATCACTCCCATGGTCATTCAAAACAGTCCACTTTACATCAAGGACTGGTGACTGGGAGATAAGTGCCAAATCAATAGCAGTATCTGCATCGCCAGGACTCATTGCCATTCTAGTCGGCCTACCATCATTTATGCAGACCACATCGGAGTCCACCATGGCATCCGCAAGTGCTATTCCTTGTCGATTTTCTCCACTACAGTCCCAATCTCTGTTTCTCGCATTGAAGTCTCCACATATGAGTAGCCTATCACCTGGTAAGTTCTCTAATTCCTTAAGCCAGTCCAATTGTTCCTTTCTGACAAACAGTCCACTGTGGCATATACATTTATGATGTTCCAACTTAGGCCGCCAATCTCCATTTGTATACCCTGGACCTCTCTTGCAATGTGATTCCACTGGCTCAAGTCAAGTGCCACATGCTTTACTCCTTTCTTCACCAGCAGACCTTGCCCACGTCTCTTCTGCCCAGTGGGGTTTATATAACTGACGTACCCAGGGCAATGGTATTTATCAGTATTTAACTCCTGGAGCATGAGAACATCAAAATCATATATTAGCCTCTCCAATACAGGATCTCTCTGCCTGGCACTACGACAGTTCCAGTATCCCACTCTTACATAGTTGAAACCTAGTCTCTCCACTTTTCGTCTTGCTCTCCTGGCGCCTGCCCTCCTATTTCTATGCCTTCTTCTCACACCATTTCCTCGCCTTCTCCTCCTCACTGTCTCTTCGCTAGCCGCTGAATGATGTGTCATGCGCAGAGCACGTGCTCCGTAGCTCCGGCGACGATTCCCGTGTTTAATTAACCCCATAAGCAAATTTTTGATATTGCAGGAAAAATGAACGGTCACCCTAGCATTGCCTGCTTACTAGGGAAGGGGCAGGGGATGTCCCTCAGGAGTCCATACGCCGGGCGCCGCCCCGCCCGCATATCAGACGTTGCATGTTCACGACCAACTCACCCGTGGCCATTCAGTCCCCGGCACGTCGGTCCATCTTAAACTTAAGGGTTTATTAGCTAACGGGCCCAAACTACCCGGGGACAAGAGATTCCAGCACCTCATTCCTGGCGAACACTGTATATACACGTATACAGGAAACAAAACCAATGTAATAAAAAATCTAACAAATTGTAAGTACACAGAGAAAGTCACCACACCATGGTAACCTATCTCTCGTCACCAAACGAAGCAGTGACGACAACAGTAATCTGGTAATCAGTACTCTAAACTATATACGTTGAGCTTTGCAGTACGACATATGACCATAATACACACAGCGAACCAGTACATGCCACATGACTTCTGCCGTATGTCAATAGATGAGGTGGGATTTATGAATTAGCTTTGTGTTTTTTAAGCCACATATTCTAGCCACAGTGCATGTAGATTCTGTAAACGGCAGCTTGGGTGCATTGGAGGTTCGCTTGGAAGTTGTAACCAGAGTTTCATTCAGAATGTCCAGATGTTGTATCAAGAACGTGTCATCGAACATGCTCGTCTCTCGGATGGTGCCCAGGACTTTCCTAAAACAGTGGATTCCGAACATTGGCGGGATTTTTTAAAATTAAAACCAGGCTCTTACATAGATCGGAATATCGCTGGCAGTCCACTGCTACAAATTGATCGCTGTCTTGATGTCTTGCCGCTTTTTTATATTGGCTTAGGGTGCGTCAGTTTGGGGGTCGAGTGGATCGTAAAACATAATCATTGCCAGATCCTTATATTTGACCACGGCATGAAATTTATCATCGTCCAGCTGTCGTGAAAAGGCTGAGAGTTAACGATTCCCAGATCGACGACTGTATACACCAACTACCCAGGTAGGAGAAGGGTTAATGAAACAGAAGGATGAAAACAACGGATTGACCATCGCATGTGTATGTAGGTCAAGGCGGGAGAGCCGACTACAACACAGGTGACCTGTCGAGTGGAAAATTTGGTTTGCGATAAAGACAGACAGTATCATGGACCAGCCTATTGCGTTCTGGAGGTAGGAATATACGGAAAAGCCCCAGATCAGTAATTTTCCACTGACAATATTATTGAAGTCTGATTTGAGTTGTCCAGCAATGTCAAGGTCTATGCGACAGAACTGACCTATAAAGAGTAGCCAACTTCTTTGTGAGTTGAGTGTGTGTTCCAAACTGAACTGAAGGAGATATACTCCGGAGTGGGAATAGAAATACACGTCCCTAATGATGGAAAGAGGGGATATTAGTGTGTTATTCGCTAAGTGTATTTCGATTCAAAAAAAACCTAGATGCCTAGTAAAAGATGTGTATAAGGTATATTAGAGTATAGTTTTAGAATAGGAATATAGATATACGTGAAGTGCATTTAACATTGTTTTCTATTAGTAGGAATAGTATAGATGTTAGGTGAATCTTCTATCCTATGTCAGAGTGGGTTTTTTCGGAAGCCTTTTCATTTCGGCTGGAGGAAAAGACACTCACATAGGGGAGAAGAGGAAGCAGACACAGATCTCACTATTAAATGTATCTCACCCAGGTTTCCATACCAGTGCGAGACGTATCGAATAAGAGATAATACAGATGGCTGTGGTCCAGATCACTCAGTGTTGATAACCCACAAGAAAGCCCTTGAAAGTAATAAAGCACGACACTTGTGCAGAAGAAAAGAAAGAAAAGAAATCTCACCGGAAGAATTAAGGACGACAGAGAAAGGAAAATAGAGATCAGATGAGCTAATAGAAAGACTCAAATGAATCAGTCTCAAAGAGTTGCAAAGTTCGTACCAAGTGCATACATCAGTTAATAACTATCAAGTGTAGAACTTTTACAGGACACAAATAGAACATATTAGAAACTCGATGTGTTTTCCAGAATGGACTAAAGAACGCTATAAGAAAGCAACGAACATTCATTTTAAGCGGACAGCATATAGTGAACGGGTTAAGTACATTGATACAGTGGTGAACATTTTTCATTACAAAGAACGGATATATCTACAGACTCAAGCAGACGGAGCCGTCAGGGTGAGATCGTTCTGTGGTGTCTATATATCGTCCTGTACTTTAGCCGAGAGAAGAGACGAGAGAAAGACACGAAGACTATCTATCAACATCTTATCTAGCAGCCACACTAGAAGAACATACCAACTACATAGACAATATCCATACACACACCAGACATAGTTTTTATTAATAAATCTTTTATTTATGTTGAAAGGAACTGTTGTCGGAGTATGTGTTGAGGGAATAATAGAGAGAGTGACAGAAGTAGATATATGGAAGGGAAGACAGAAGAGAGGAGTGTAGACCAAAGTCAGTCAATAATCCCAACAGATAATCAGTTTAAAGATGTGCTTGTTGATCCCAATCTCCTCTCGGGGAAATAACATTACATAATTGGTGGAGCAGCCGTGGTACGTACATACATATACTCATATGACCTAAGGCATAACAAGGCATATGCATAGAGAGAGGTACCTGCATATTGGCACAGGCATAGCGGAGTATCTACATGTTGGGACATACTGATTGAAAAAAATAGAAGTATATATTGATGACTTTTAATGGAAGGACGTCCATTGGATATATGGTGCCATTACATTTATGGTGGAAACATTTCATTAATGCTGGTGACTTTACAGTGAGAAAGTTCCAGACAGAGTGAATGTGGATAGGTGGTAAGACACATTACATACCTAGTCACACGGTCACACGTCTACATAAGTCTTTATCCTATATCGCTTCTTGTGGATGAGAGAGTGGTTGTGATGTACTGTGTGGTGTTGTAGATTTATAATATTAGATAGACATAGATTAAGGATATAGGTTCTAGGGGGAATATAATTGTATAGTGAGTATTTCTTTTCTGCCTTGAGGTGTCTTTACTCAACGTGCTGACTTATCTGCGGTAACTATGGCAACTCTTAAAGTAACTACAGCCGAACTGAGGGCCAACGGGGAGGCAATTGGTTTAGCTGGGTCCGAGCTAACGGATTACATACAAGAAAGAGAACGAGAGTTTCTTCAAGCGGAAAGGGAGGAGCGTAAGGCCCGGTTGGAAGCAGAAAGGGAGGAGCGTAAGGCCCAGTTGGATGCAGAAGAAGCCACAAAGATCAGAGAACATGAATACCGCATGAAAGAGCTAGAACTCAAGACACAAACTAAGGGAGAAATAGATGGAGCGGAAGGAAATTCTTCTTCACCTGGTGCAACCCACATGAGTGGACATGGTTACCATGCCATGAAGTTTCCCTTAGCTGTCTACGATCAGTCTAAAGAACGCTTTGATCAATATGCATCTCGTTTCGAAGCAATGTCAATCGCTATGGGGCTGGATCGGAACAGATGGGCTCTTAAACTATCACAGGGATTAGTCGGTTCGGGATTTGAAGTGTACACACGCTTACCACCAGGACAGGAAAATAATTACGAGGAATTAAAAGCTGCTTTGATGAAGCATTTTGACATCACAGCACAAACGTACAGGAAGAAGTTTAGATCGTCTAGACGAGAGCCGGGAGAGCTATTCGCCGCCTACAGTCTAAGGCTGAAATCCTATCTCCAGAAATGGATGGACTTGGCAGAATTCAAGAGGGATTATGAGAGTCTCGAAGAGATGATGGTGGTCGACCAGATGCGAAAGCAAATGTCGAAACCTCTCAGAACCTTCTTAGGAGAACAAGGGGCGGAACGGATTGAGGTTGTGAACAAGCTGGCGGAACGATTCGTGAAGGTACATGGTGAAACTGAGGAACTAAGTACACAAACAAAAGGTCAAGAGAAACAAGAGAAAAAGAAACCTAAAAACTGGGAAGGAGAAAAAGGGGAACCTTATATAAAGCACACCGAGGAGAGTTCAGAGAAGGTGAAGGTAGGAAACCAGAGCAACTCGAATTCTCAAGCGAAACGACCGTGGTCCGAGAAGTGGTGCTCGATTTGCAAGGCGGCCTCGCACAACACAAAAGACTGCAGATCGAAACCTAAAAGTTCTTACTTCGCAGCATGCAAAGTGATTCCTACATCGGTGATCACAGACAAGGCTGAGGTAGGCGAAGGAGAAAGGAACAAAAAGGACACACGGAAACCTAGGAAAGGAACAGGATGCACACACTACCAGTCGACAACACATAATACTGTGGACTGCAGATGCAAGGCAAACGACGCCAATTGCATAACCAACCTCGAGGAAGCAAAAGAGGAAGGAAAGGAAACGGTCAAGGAGATGAAAGACACTCAGGACCAAGAGAGACCACCTGTGGTTGAACTGATTGAAGTCAATGGCCAGCAGGTTATTTGTCTCTACGATACAGGTTTGGATGGGGAAGCGGTGGTGGACGCCAGCTTAGTAAGCCCAGACCAACTTACGGGGGAGACCATAGAAATACAGCCGGCAATGAGGAGTGCTGTTACCATGACGCTGCCAATCGCCAAGGTGGAGATTAAATCCAGGTACGTCACGGGCATTATTCCAGCTGCTGTATTATCTGACTCCTTATTTCCAATGATCATTGGCACGAAATATGTCTTTTTGGGGATGCCCAAACAGCAAGCCCACAAGGGAACAGTAGTCAGTGAATCTCAAGGGAAGGAAAAAGAGGCAGAGACACTATGCGACAACTCAGAGATAGGAGAATTGCATACTGCACAGAGGAAGGATACTACGTTGCATCCTTGCTACAGGAAGCTGCAAAGAAGTGCTGAGCCACCAGAACGGGGACAGTACTTTCTGAAGAATCAACTACTCTTTCGGAGAGCTGGGAGGGGAGATAACTTGCACGAGCAGTTAGTGGTTCCAGAGACCCATCGTCCTCACATTCTTCAGAGTGGACACATCATACGCGAGAATCGACATATGGGTGTCAGAGAGACCTTGCAGAAAATATCCGGCCATTATTGCTGGCCAGGAATGACCGGAGATGTACGCCGGTGGGTGAAGTCTTGTTCGGAGTGCCAGAGAGCACCACCCAACAAGCGAATTAAGAGGAAACTAGCTCTTAAAGTGGAAGACAAAGTGGAAGTGTGGAGTCCAGCAGAGACAAATATACTCCAAGTAGGATGGAAAGGACCTTATCCTGTGGAAAAGGTGGTGTCCAAGAACATCTACAAAATACGGATCGGGGAAGAGAAGAAAAATCTCCCTAGACATCTCATTAGGAAATATGAAGAGAGATCCGGGAGTAAAGCTTCGCACTTTATGGTGATGGCAGCTATTGGGACAAAGGTTACCAGTCCAGACGAAGACCAGAGATCGCCAGTACAACATAGGAGGGCCTATGGGGCAGTACGTGATAGGTCAGATTTACCCAACGACAGGAGGAGGGAAATCACAAGTCAGGGAAAGGACGAGAGTGAAAGTTTCACCAGTAACCAAGGTCAGAAGTATCATGGACCAGCCTATTGCGTTCTGGAGGTAGGAATATACGGAAAAGCCCCAGATCAGTAATTTTCCACTGACAATATTATTGAAGTCTGATTTGAGTTGTCCAGCAATGTCAAGGTCTATGCGACAGAACTGACCTATAAAGAGTAGCCAACTTCTTTGTGAGTTGAGTGTGTGTTCCAAACTGAACTGAAGGAGATATACTCCGGAGTGGGAATAGAAATACACGTCCCTAATGATGGAAAGAGGGGATATTAGTGTGTTATTCGCTAAGTGTATTTCGATTCAAAAAAAACCTAGATGCCTAGTAAAAGATGTGTATAAGGTATATTAGAGTATAGTTTTAGAATAGGAATATAGATATACGTGAAGTGCATTTAACATTGTTTTCTATTAGTAGGAATAGTATAGATGTTAGGTGAATCTTCTATCCTATGTCAGAGTGGGTTTTTTCGGAAGCCTTTTCATTTCGGCTGGAGGAAAAGACACTCACATAGGGGAGAAGAGGAAGCAGACACAGATCTCACTATTAAATGTATCTCACCCAGGTTTCCATACCAGTGCGAGACGTATCGAATAAGAGATAATACAGATGGCTGTGGTCCAGATCACTCAGTGTTGATAACCCACAAGAAAGCCCTTGAAAGTAATAAAGCACGACACTTGTGCAGAAGAAAAGAAAGAAAAGAAATCTCACCGGAAGAATTAAGGACGACAGAGAAAGGAAAATAGAGATCAGATGAGCTAATAGAAAGACTCAAATGAATCAGTCTCAAAGAGTTGCAAAGTTCGTACCAAGTGCATACATCAGTTAATAACTATCAAGTGTAGAACTTTTACAGGACACAAATAGAACATATTAGAAACTCGATGTGTTTTCCAGAATGGACTAAAGAACGCTATAAGAAAGCAACGAACATTCATTTTAAGCGGACAGCATATAGTGAACGGGTTAAGTACATTGATACAGTGGTGAACATTTTTCATTACAAAGAACGGATATATCTACAGACTCAAGCAGACGGAGCCGTCAGGGTGAGATCGTTCTGTGGTGTCTATATATCGTCCTGTACTTTAGCCGAGAGAAGAGACGAGAGAAAGACACGAAGACTATCTATCAACATCTTATCTAGCAGCCACACTAGAAGAACATACCAACTACATAGACAATATCCATACACACACCAGACATAGTTTTTATTAATAAATCTTTTATTTATGTTGAAAGGAACTGTTGTCGGAGTATGTGTTGAGGGAATAATAGAGAGAGTGACAGAAGTAGATATATGGAAGGGAAGACAGAAGAGAGGAGTGTAGACCAAAGTCAGTCAATAATCCCAACAGATAATCAGTTTAAAGATGTGCTTGTTGATCCCAATCTCCTCTCGGGGAAATAACATTACACCAGCCCAAACACTTTCTGACCGTCAAAGAAAACATCATAGGATAGGACCGGATCTTTATCTTCTAGAGTTGAGTAACCTGTTGTTGTTGATCGTTGCCCTGGGCGTAACTGTTTATCATAGACAAATTGTTCGTCACCACTTTTGTCCAGAGCCTGGAGAATTTCAAGGAGTATGCGTTTTCATTGGCCAGTACAGAGCCATTCAAGTTCCCATATATCGAGCTAATTTCTGGGGTAGAGTGTCTCAAGGGTGGTAAATCCACATGTACGCTGCCTAAAGGTTCTGGAGCCGAGATCCGTGTTCCAGGATAGTTCGAGTATTTGCTCTCGTCAGGGTCTGGCTTAGGGATTCTCGCAGTAGGCATGTTGTGGATATGCGCCTAGCGTCAGCTTGAGAGCTTTTGATAGTTATTTAAGGGGAAACTTTTCACAGATGTGGTGATGTGACTAAATTTCGATATATAATTGTTCAAAACGTAATTGAGGAGACCCATGAACTCGTGGGGACAGCTCGTCGTGAATGTGTTGTAGCTTTATCGACTTGTTTCACGCAGGTTGGCATACGTTGGCAAAGGTGTATAAGGTGGGCGTTCTATGAAAGCTCTGGAATTTTGGTGCCGACTCTATAGTCCACCTGGAAAGAATCACATCTTCTTGAGTCACAGATCGTCTAGCACTTCATAAGCATTTGTTGGTGAGACTTATGCAGTACCGTAAGCTTCGGTCCCCTTGTATAATTGATCTACAGACGACACGTTTTGTGAATCAGTAGACTATTGGTAATCCTTGTCTGTACGAAACAGCAGTTGACAGCGACTGATCACTGTAACCAATATGCGATTGTCATTGTTACCATGGGAATGCTTGGCTTGAGAACTGTAGCTCGCGATAACTAGCTGGGAATCTTTGAGTTATACTTACTAAGCAACATTACCTTTTGATCTGAGCTCTAATACAGCACTCCGCGACATAACTTGAGCCACAACTTCCGACTGTGAACTGAAAGTCGTTGATAACTTGAAACTGTTGATGAATATCCTCCTATCGAACAAAAAACATTGTTCTTCCTAACGGACGGAAAGGATTTCCATCATCTTGCCAGGGGAGCTCACCCCAGCGATATATGGGAATGTGGTGTTTATGAAGGTCTTAATGGCGCTATTAGAGCGATATATGGGAATGTGGTGTTTATGAAGGTCTTAATGGCGCTATTAGTCTTTTAAAGACTCTGCCACTCACACTCCCACATCTCCACGACCATAACGTTAACCTCTTTTTTCGGGTACTTGCATATAGTTCTGCCAACGGTTTCTGGCTCACCGGGTTAACATCATGACTACGGGTCAGCACACAGTTTTCATGTCCGTGGAATAAGCACCCGTGAAACTGGTAGACGGTTCGATCCTTTTTATCCCTGATGTCAACTCTGATGTGTCTTTCTCCTAAAGCCATCTCTCGTCCATTAAACTGGGATTTTAGCTCTATGCCCTGACTATGTTCAACCCATGCCAACAACTCTCTGCACTGGACAATATAAACTCTGGTTTTATGGGGCTTGAACTCATTTTCTGCATTTCGTATAACAGGAAAACCCTTGGACATGTTCTGTGTCAAAGCCCACAGGTAAAGAGCGTTGACATCGTACCCTTCCACACACTCAACTAGCTTACTTCCTCAAATCCTAGTCTTACCTACCTCATGATACCTATGATATATGATCGAGGGACCCCCTACAATATTTTGTCTAATTTTGGTGTGCAGCTCACTCTATTTATTGGATCACAGGGTAAAATAGTTTTTAAGGAATGGTTTTAAACAGATACTTTAGGGTCACCCCGGGGACAGAAATGGCATCCTTGAAAATATCTACACCTAACCCTTTGTAAAATGCAACTTGTTTATCTAATGCCCCAATAAAAGATTTTGCGTCAATATTGTTGTACCAGCGCAGAAAGTCTGCCAGTGTCGATATATGGTTTTCTTTCCATACTCGTTGGCAGTATTCATATTCGGCAACTGAAATATTCGAGTGTTTCAGCTGCGAATGAAATGTCTCGTGTGGGGGTAAGCTAGTCTATCCAAGGAGGTGATATACTCATAGAAAAACACCCCCTTCGTCTCTTTGATGTCATAAGCCGCTAAATATTTTGAGTAGCTAAACCCCGGGGCTAAATAGTTAACAATATCAAGAAATCTAAGCTTTTTGGTGGAAATGGCCATTAAATTATTATTATTGTTCACTATGTAGTTAAAGGGGTCATCAGTGGCAGAGATGAAGGACGCTATCAGATACGGTTTAACTAGATTTATGTCATACCTCCCAGAGTTGAATCCCAGGACCGGCATGTTCCAAAGGTATTCATCTAGCCTAGCTACTAGCTTGTGTTCATTTAGAGCTTCTAAGGCTGTATACACAAAATCATGCTCTTTTCGTAATTCGGAATACGCTGCATCAGAGATTTGAGTCAGATAGTCAACCACCTTCCTCACTAATCCCTGAGGATTACCCGCTGTGATGTGGCAGACGGGGTCCTCGAAACGAGGGACATTAGAGGCTATGGACCAACTAAGGGGGACATGCTTTCCTAAAACAATTGTGGACTTTGTTTCCCCTGGTAAATTGCTTTTCACAAAATACGCCGAATAGTTGTATGCCACTCTGTAGGGGTAGATATAATCAGTTTTCACTGGCACACCCAATGAGCTGATGGCTTCCCATACAGTCTCTGTCACGGAGTAGACGCCTTCTTTATAACTGTTAACAGTCCCCACCCCATTACATGTTTGAGTATTCTATTCATCTCCCCGAACACGTTTCACAATTTCCTACACTCCCTACACCCGAATGATTTGGCTACTCTATCAAGATTACTAATGTACATGAAATGATCCTTATACAATAGTACTCACAAAATTTCAGGATGTTTCCCACTACTACGAAGTTTGGGGAACATTACCTGGGTCTCATTGAACTCAAAAATATCTACATTTACCTTAAAGCAGTTTTCTATTGCCGGCATGTCAATAAGTCTAACCCCTAGGAAAATTCTAACGATTCTAACTTTTGATTTGTCTGCCACTGGTTTGCTAAACGATATGTCGTTTTCGTAAGAGACTTAGGGGATTCTCAATTAGATACCGCCAGACATCGAAAGAAACATAGCATGTCAGTGTATGGTCTGTTTATTTTTGGAGTAATTGTGACAAAACGGCAATTCATTTGTGCCTTGTCGGGCGAGATTACACTTTATTCGGCGTCATTAGGGACTTTCACGGCTATAAATAGATCGGGGATAGCCCAGCAGGAATTTTCCATCTGGAAGGTTCGAGAAACACCTGGATTCGGATGACCAGGCTTGTTTAGCACAGCACCAACTTCCCGTGCGGCTAGAACCTAGAATTCCATTGTGGAAAATAGAGTTTCTCGTTGAGTTGCCACACTTCGTGAAGCACTTATTTCTCGGGCGCATTCGTACGCACGAAGGAGAAATGCGGCTGGCACAGCTCATTCACGTTCTATCTCTCGTGTGAGAAGGTACTGATTTTGGGAAGCAGTGAACCCATTTCTTCACCCTCAACGAAGTTGCAGCTGACTGTCGATATTTCATGGCCTGCTGGCGTAGATAGTCATTGAAGCTGACTGGAGACAATCCACCGATTCAGGTACTAACTTTATTAATTAATTTAACGTTGTAAATTGAGCATAAATTGCGATCGTTCAAAGCTAATTAAATATGCGGGCGACTTGCATCGCTAATGAATTGATCGATCAATAAGCCAGTTGAGAACGAGGGCAGCGCACAGCTGTTTGTGTAATTGTGTTTACAAGCCGTCGTGACAGCTGTTTTGTCAACTGCTTAGAACGAAAAGTCCATTAATTTGGCAAATTGTGTTCCAATGTTATTGATTGATTATAGTTCGTAGTAGCATGTACTATGTTTGCTGAACTGTAGTAGGGAGCAGTAAACTGTGGTATAGAATGATCCTCAATTATTTCAGTCAGTAATTACGTTAGCCGAGCGCTGAAATTAGACAAGGTAAGTAGGTAGATGAAGAGTTAGTTAGTGAATAACTCATGTGATAGGGAAATAGAGTAAGTAATGATTAACTCTAAGAAGTGATGTAGCTATTTTGTGTGCGAACTAAATAGTGAATTCATTCGAGGAACTGGGAATTCATACAAAGGTAAGTTCTTCAGTGGTGCTAGAGAGATATACGATGTTGTTATCACGTATATACTAGGTCATGGTGAGTACTACTTCTATGAATAATATACCGACCGCCGAAGTGGTTCGACGCGAGATAACACGGCATTACCGTCGCGATGTACACATGCATTCTTCATGCTATTCTTTCCTGTCCTGTTCTATTCATACTTGCGTGGGTACGTCAGTGCTGATGTGAAGAAAGTATGGAAGAACAAATGGAGGACGAATGAGATTCGGGGACGAATGGGAATTGGGGACTGCGTGTGAGTTATTCTTGTATGAGACTGGTATAACCAGGCCAGCTATGAAGTTCGGCCACGGCCAAGGCTAATCCGCTTGGAAAGGCAGAACTGGAGAGAACCTTGAACATGCGGGGAGCATGTTTTCGCTGGAAAGACTTCTTGACTCTAAGGAAGAGTCTAACACGAAGAGTTTCGCTATATAGTGGACAGGAGGTCCCACTAGCGAAATGGAGACTGTAGATATGTTATATGGTCATGTATTGTTACTATATCCCAAGTGATGGTGCCTTGATGATTGTTTTTTTATGATTAGATGTATACTGTAAAGGGTAGGTCCAGGGACACCTTACCTTGATGTTTAGTTCCAGTTAACTCTTGAACAACTACAGAATGACTTTAGCGACAACCGTTATGTTAATAGGGATGGGTGAAACGTTAGATCAGACTCGCCATTCTTGATTCTCAATCTGTTTGACGGGCTGTTCTTGGAAAGGCCAGCTGACATTGGACTGAGCTTGATGCATTAATACTATCACCTTAGAGATGTTGCTCTACTTAGTTGTATAACTAGGTAGCTAGACTGAAGGTTGGTTAGTCATGAAGTTGATGCACATGAGCCAATGTTTGGGCCAAATACTTTCACCGATCGCTCTTACTTTCAGGTGTTGCCTGTTAGAACCAGCCTATTACTAGTTTGCCGGAAACCACTACGTGATTCATGGCGAAGGGTCACACTACCTACCTACCATGTCTGACTGTGCTACATTATGCAAGAGGGAGAATCACCATGCATGACTCATACTCACCACGTGATTCTAGAACCCTGCTGCAGCACTAGTGGAACTAGATGGTTTGTTTTTCCATACTAGAACTGTGATTAAGACTATTTCAGAATAGAGTTCATCTACCTGAGCAATATTTATTGCAATCCCAAAGAAATCAGGAACCTTGGAATGTGATCAACACAGAACAATTAGTATAATGAGTCACATCACAAAGATTTTGCTAAGAATTATCATGCAAAGAATGAGGAAGAAGATACAACCTGAAATAGGGGAAGAACAATGCGGGTTTGTAGAAGGGAAGGGAACAGTAAATGCTGTGTATATGCTGCGAACAGTTATTGAACGTGCTATAGAAGTAAACAAGGATATACATCTTTGCTTTATCGACTATACAAAGGCTTTTGATAGCGTTAGACATGTCAGCATGGTGGATATGCTTGCAGATTTACAAATTGATGGGAAAGACATTAGACTTATAAAAAACATATATTGGAAACAACAAGCTGCAATAAGGATTGATAATGAAGTGGGACAGTATCAGCCAATTAAGAGAGGTGTTAGGCAGGGATGTGTAATATCTCCAGATCTTTTTTCCCTGTACAGTGAAAATATTTTCAGAAATGTAGAGGATATAAATGGAATCAGCATTGGAGGACGAAACATCAATAACATTAGATATGCAGATGATACAGTATTGATTGCAGACAATCCGCAGGACCTGCAACAATTAGTAGATGCGGTTGTTGTACACAGTGAGCAGCTGGGGTTAGAATTAAATTGTAAAAAGACTCAGGTTATGGTCGTCAGTAGGAAGGAAGAAGTGCCTCAAAGTAATATACTAGTAAATGGAAATATTCTTCAACAAGTGAATCGGTACAATTATCTTGGAACAGTTATAACATCTGAAGGGAGATGCCTTGAAGAGATTAGAACAAGAATCGCCATGGCGAAAGTAGCCTTTAGCAAGATGAAAAACATTCTGACCAATAAAAAGATGTCAATTGAAACGAGAAAAAGAGTGTTGAGGGGATACATAGAGCCTGTTCTTTTGTATGGATGTGAAACTTGGACAATGAACAGTCAAGCTGAAAGGCATCTGATGGCTGCAGAAATGTGGTTTCTGAGGAGAATGCAAAGAATACCATGGACAGACAGAAAAACCAATGACCAAGTACTACAGGAGACAAATGAACAACGTAAACTGATTAGAGAAATTAGACGTAGACAGTCAAAATTTTTTGGACATGTTATGAGAAGAAATGGATTGGAGAACTTAGTGACAACTGGCAAGATCGAAGGGAGCAGACCAAGAGGAAGACCGAGAGGAAAATACCTGGATGGCTTGGCCACATGGCATGGACGAGACAGGAACACTGAGCTGATCCACGACACTGGTGATCGAGTGAAATGGCGAGTCATGACCGCCCACGCTTTCCGGCATGGCACATGATTGATTGATTGACCTGAGCAATCTTGCCGGGGTATACTGAAGGTTGATTTACTACTGAGCTATGATGGCAGGCTCACTCCAGAGAGACTTACCAAGGTGGGGTAGGCACAGCTCCGGGAGCTCATCAAGTCCAAATCAATGTGTTTCCGCCTAAACGTCGGACAGTCCAGGCAAAGATTGGCCCAAACCAAAGGGGCTGTAACTACGTTGGCACTAGTGTTCGGTCATGACTAGACCCACACCGGCTTGCGTATTTTCTTACTAGAACTCGTGATGGTAGACAGGTCAACTCATCCAGGCCTTTATGAACCTTGTATGCTGAATATGAATTAGTTCTTACTCAATCATTCGAACAACCGAGTCATAGAAATAGAGACAATGTGTTTTGTTACCAAGCTCAACCATGTTTCAAGATATGTGCTGGACTCTGAGGGAGTCTGAACATGTGCCTGTGTAGTGACTATTGAACTCATTTACAGGAACATTGGTGTTTTTCTTGTGATTGTGTTGACTTGTTGCAGTACGGATTCATTGCCCAAATCAGGGATAAACAATTCTACTACGGGACTATTAGATTGGTCATGTGTTACGTCTAGGGAAACCTAGAGATCGACTGGGGTCGCCTCAAGGAGGAGGGTCCTCATACCAGGCTGTACGTCGATAACTGTGAAAGTTGGTCACAGCGATTCATTGGGACAGAGCAGACGAGAAGTTCATCCAGCAGTCTGTGGTCCGAAGAGGTAGTTCCTCTGACATCTGATCTTAGCTCTGGGGACGGAGTTGTCTCCTAAGGTTCCAGTCATCAGTCTGGAAGAGAGCCGGGTGAGTGTCGGACCGACTGGACGGAACATCTATCTCAAACCTGCACGTCAGCCGCATGATGATACAAGTAGCATCTATGTCTCTGATTCTGTCTCTAACCTATCCTCTGCTATTGTAAATAGTTTATACTATCAGGGTGTTCATTTCCTACCTATTGGCTTTAGAGTAGAATAAACTTTGTTGATCTTGACTGATTCTTTGTACAGTGATTGAGTGTGGTCTCGGACGATGCCTCAGGGTTCATTGTCCCAAGGGAGAAGGTAGAGAGTGGGGGTCTAGAATCTGGAGGGGCGTGTAGACATATTTAAACCATTTGAGGTTAACCACAGAGAAAATAGTGTATCTGCCTGTCCAACCCCTGGAGTTAGAGTACACGGGAGTGCTAAGGCAAACCTGTCATAGTAATGTTGTAAAATATTGATACCCCTATTGTGTCGAATGTGGTCAGGTAAATCCTATAAACACCACCCTATTGGGTGGTCATTTATGTGAAATATATATAAAACATAGTCGCGGGGATTGTCTCTACCACGTACTTAGTGTCAGGTCTATTATGCAGAGCGTAGTTAAACATGTCACTGTCCTGAACTCCATCCATCCATCCATCATGTGCCATGCCGGTAAGCGTGGGCGGTCATGTTCTGCCATCTCACTCGATCACCAGAGTCGTGGATCAGTTCCGTGTTTCTGTCTCGACCATGCCACAAGGCCAAGCCATCCAGATACTTGATTCTAGGTCTTCCCCTTGGTCTGTTTCCCTCGATCTTACCAGTTGTCACCAAGTTCTCCAAACCATTTCTTCTCATAACATGTCCAAAAAATTGTGACTGTCTACGTCTAATGTCTCTGATCAGTTTACGATCTTCATTTGTTTCTTGAAGGACTTGTTCATTGGTCTTTCTGGCTGTCCATGGTATTCTTTGCATTTTCCTCAGAAACCAAATTTCTACAGCCATCAGATGTTTTTCAGCCTGGCTGCTCATTGTCCAAGCTTCACATCCATATAAAAGTATAGGTTCTATGTAGCACCTCAACACTCTTTTTCTCGTTTCAATTGACATCTTTTTATTGGTCAGTATGTTTTTCATCTTGCTAAAGGCTACTTTTGCCATGGCGATTCTTGTTCTAATCTCTTCCAGGCATCTCCCATCAGATGTTATCACTGTTCCGAGATAATTGTACCTATTCACTTGTTGAAGAATATTCCCATTTACTTGTATATTACACTGTGGTATTTCGTTCTTCCTAGTGACGACCATAATCTGTGTCTTTTTACAATTTAATTCTAACCCTTGTTGTTCACTGTGTGTAACGACCGCATCTACTAAATTTTGCAGGTTCTGTTCATTGTCTGCAATTAATACTGTATCATCTGCATATCTAATGTTATTGATGCATCGTCCCCCAATGTTGATTCCTTCCATATCTTCAATATTTCTGAAAATATTTTCACTGTACAGGGAAAACAGATCTGGAGACATTACACATCCCTGTCTCACACCTCTCTTAATAGGCTGATATTGGCTTATTTCATTATCAACTCTTATGGCAGCTTGTTGTTTCCAATATATGTTTTTTACAAGTCTAAGGTCTTTCCCATCAATTTGTAGATCTTCAAGCATCCTTATCATGTTGACATGTCTCACTTTATCAAAAGCCTTTGTGTAGTCAATAAACTGAACTATTTCTATAAAATCATCAAAGTCCTGTTCGTTGTTAACTAGGTGTGGGACGTCGAGTTGGCATGCATTGTTAGACGATGAGTGGAAAAACCTAAGTTCTCCTGTCTCCTTATGACGTAAGATCATGTGATGGGAATATTTTACCTTAAACCGACATGTCTGACTAGCAAATATTGGTTTTAATGTCTCGGTCCAGTCAATTGGTTGTGATGAGTCTGATCGATGAAAAAAATTGTAGGTCGATACATATTTGTGGATTTTCTGATGTGTCCTAAGATAGGGCCAGACGTCTCTATATTTCTGCTGGACTTCATCGTCGCGGATGGTATCTACGGTCTTTAGTTCCTCATCTAATTCGTTATCTATCTTTACGACGGTTTCCTCTGCTTCCACTTGATCAAGTTTCTGTTTTTTTAGCTGATTGTGAGTCTGCTGGTCCCTTTCTGTTACGAGATGCGGATGTAGTATCTGCGTTTGATGTTGATGGTGTAGGGGCTGAGTCTGTAGTATCCAGTGATGATGTCTGCTGATGTTATGTTATGTGTGTTTTTAACGTGTCTTTCCTGTTGTATAAGTTACCGCAAATGTGGCATTGAGTGCATTGTGGTATTGTCTTCTGTCTTAATGTGGCGTGTAAGTTTTTTTGTTTTGTTTTAGTGAATTCTTTACCGCAGGTGGGGCAGAGAATGACAGATTTCAGAATAGCGGCCATAGTAGAGCAAGGAATAGTAAATGATGATAGTGTTGAGACATTAAATCGATATTATATATGGTGATAGCGCTCTTCCGATTGTTGTCAGAAGTATTGACCGGCTTCTGGTAGTATACAGCACAATAGTCTTGTAGTATTTCCACCACTATTTCTCGCGTAATAGATAATGACTTTTTATGTGTTTCTCCAAGCGCTAAATTACAGTGAGCCTTATTTTTCAATCTTCGTCTACAAGCGTATATGTAGGACGTCAAACAGCTGTGGAGAAAAGACAGTATTACAGATATTTATCATGCAGGTTACATCCACTATTTTTATTATATCTTTATCTAAAATTATTTCGCATTTTTAAGAAATAGCATAATATGAGAGTCTAGAATGTCACATTACGTGTAGTAGCATTAAAGAAGGGGTTGCTCTGTTAGTATTTCTTATTTCTGCTGCTAGACTCTTTATATAATATAATATGATTTCACTGTAGTGGCTCCACATTTTTGATTTAGTTAGGACATCACATACTACTACATGTTGCATACCACTGATTTATATTAGAGATCATGTATATAGTAAAATATGACCTTTAGGGAATGGCACCTCATTTCTGCGTTAATTAGACCTGCTATACTACTTATGACCCAAACCACAGAACAGTGAGAAACGACAGCGTACATACCTTTGTGTATGTTTGACTTTTCGTTTTTAATCAGTTCTCAATTGCCCACCTCTTTTGTCTACTGTAGCCCGTGTGAAGCTGCAGAAGAAAGTATAAGATCCATATAGCACATGCATTGTAAGATTACACAGAATATGACACATTTTGATGTCTGCTATACACAAAGCATGAGAGGTCACCACAAGACAGAAGAGATGGTCAGATAGCAAGATAGTAAAGGAGGTAATAACCACAGTCCATTTTCACATTAAGTGGAGGACATACCTTTTTGTGCGTGGTAGATTTCTGTGTGGTCCTGGTTTAATTGAATGACTTGTTAATTTCTGTAAAAGAACGAAAAACTAGTTTTAGTAACCAGAGATAAAACACATAGAATGTACTACCATAATCTAGCAAAGATCACATGGAATGCCACTACCATAACGCTCCGACGCTGTCTCTCTCTCTCTCTCGCTCTCTCTCTCTCTCTCTCTCTAGAAATCCACTTAGAAGATCAGACTAGCTTTAGTGACCAAAGACAGCACACACACAATGAACTATCCACCAACAAAGATCACCTGGAATGCCACTACCACCCATCACGCTCCGACGATCTCTCTCTCTCTCTCTCTCTCTCTCTCTCTCTCTCTCACTCACACACACACACACCGCACAACCTTGACGGCAACAGGGACACGGAGTAGGTGCACTTCTATGCTTCACGTCAAAAGTGGTAGCTGAAGAAGAAGAAGAAGAAGAAGATGATGATGATGATGCTTTTCATGTCTCCACTTGACAACAGCTGCGGACGCCGCTATAGTGATGATGCTGAATGAAGGTGAATGATACAGTGTTAGATTTTACCTATGGTCAGTCCTTTCATGGTCTTTGTTGGTGTCTTCCATTTTCCCTCCGTTTTAGCAGTTTCAATCTATAATAAAAGGCGAAAGAGACACGTTTAGCATACAATGATGAGTGCTTACATTATATTACAGAGAGAGCACTATAAATGGCATAGCTATTAGAAACAAAAGCATAAGGCACAGCGGCGACCAATTTGGCCACAGGCCGCCTGACACGAGTGCCGGGTCGTTCAGAAAGCGCTACGCAATCTTACCAAGAATGTACAAACACATAATGTTGGAGTTGACTGCGTTGTCCTGTAAATGTATTGACGCTTTACCGACTTGTAAATGCTATGCGTTAGCATAGACGAGCTATGACCACCCACACTTACCGATATGGCACATGATGGTGTTGTTGATAGCACAATATGATGTTGGTACGTCTACTTGACTGCGCCACGTTGTCGTAGTTCAGATAAATACTAGCATAGCGGGTCGGAAACGCCAAAGAGAAAGAATGCATTGACCGCGGTCGACAGGACACCTGTCTATGATGTTCTTCGCTTATATGTGTTGTATATAGTCTATTTGGAGGGACAGTTTACCAGCATAGCTTTAGTCGACTATTTTTATTTAGTTTATGTTTAATTCACTCAGAAGAAAACATATCTTGTGCTTTTTATTTTTATTTCTTCTGGCAAATAAATACACCATATTCAATTTTACCATACCCAAACCCACGCTTCAGCGTATTGCTTTACCGATCTAATTACATTCCTCGCTTGAGCGCAGCACTATAATTTGATTAGCGGTCAGGGGGCGACCTCGCGCTGTCCAGGTTTGATAGTTACCTGAGATTAGAACGGTTGACGAGGGCTGCTTGGTATTAAATTACCGGGAGAAAGGTTACAGGCGCGTGTTTATCTATAATTAACGTTAGAGCTGGTCAACCAGGGCTGTGAAAGGAATGCTCAGTAAAGAACATAGTATTTCTCGAGAATAAAGATTTGCGAAGGCGTTTATATATTTTAGTTGGTTCGAAAGTTTTAAATATAAATTTATTTATTTATTTATTTATAAAGCTGTAAGTAGTTACCTGGATGAGTTCGTCACGTGGCATATGACAGACTGATCAACGTCTCTAGTGATCGAGTGAGCCGGATGGCACATGTTGAATGGGACAAATGAATAATTATAATGATACTCACCACTTCTTGTCTGCCTCTTCGTCGAAGTGTGAGTTCTGCGATCAGTTCTGTTGTGCGATGCAGCTATAGAATGAGACTTAGCCATTGCGTTTGGCTTTTTTATAGCGGCAAGTCACGTGATACAGTATAGCTATAGCCATAACTAGTTTAAACCGGTCTATAAGTTCCTTTTTCTATACGTTCCTACCTAGACAACGACTGACCTGGCTAAATCATTATACTACGCTGTAGAATGCAGACATAGCGTGTTCAGACATGTTTTTAGCGATGAGTCATGGGTTGATCGGTCATGGACAAGGCAGATAGCTGTGATGTCAAGGTCGGGCACAACGGTTCTGAAGTTACTGAGGCGTGTGAGCCGCCCACAGATATATATATATATATATATATATATATATATATATATATATATATATATATATATATATATATATATAGAAGTAATGAAAGAAAGAAAGATGGAAAGAAATATACAAATAAAGACAGACAGAAAATAAACACATAAAGAATGAATGAAAGAAAGAAAGACAGAATGAAAGAAAGAAAGAAAGACAGACAGAATGAAAGAAATAAAGACAGAAACAGGGCCTCTTTGTATATTTTAAGACTCCCTGACACCAAATCGACTTTGGACGTTTCATCACTCGACAGTATTTTCACATAGTTGACTCCTGGATGACCTGTTGTAAGTAACATGTGTTACGTGTGGAAAGGGAGCCTATTAATTCTGGTTGAGTCAAGAGACAAGAATCGCCTCGCTTGGGTTTACTTTTATTTTGTTTGGAAAAAGGAGAAACTATTTGGGTTGTTTATATCGTATTTCAATGATATCTTAGCAAGTTATTGCTTACATTACTTAAGAATAATATTTTTATATTCACATTAATAACCTCCGTTATACATACTAGAAATATAGCCATTTATTATTTTATTACGCTTAATTTTTAATAATAATGTTTGTCTGTCTAGTATTTTTCAAAGCAGATTTTCACCAATCGCTTAAAGTTGATACATGAGTACTATAGACACCTGCCGAATGTTGGTAACTATCATCGGAAATTTTATTCATGCATCCAACTCTGGATACTCCAGGTAACTCGAGTGATGGAATAAATCATTTTCCAATATGTCATATTGACTTCGATCTCCTCATCGAAGGGTTCTATATCTACATGGATGGGCTTCGATCACACCACGTGCTCGGTCACCCACCACCACCACCGTACCGTCGCGCACCGCCCGCATCGCCCGCTCGCTGCCGCCGCCCGCCCGCCTCAGGAAGACACCGGAAGTCAACCGGAAGTAGTAAACCGGAAGTGACAGCCGGACGTAACCCAAAAAGATACCCTCCAATTTTTCAAAAATGAGGTCCGAAATGGATCCGCTTTTTGACGTCATCACGATGGATCATAATTTTTTTATATAGTAAAATACTACATCATCAGACGGATCTGGATCTATAAAGTATACCCCATTACAACGTACCTTACTACTTCCGAGCACTTATGGACTGAATGGTTCGATGTGCAATGAGGATGATCTGTCGACTAACTAACTAACTAATCTGCTGCTTCTTCCTATTCAACGTCTCTTCATAAATTTTATTTAGTGAAGTCCTGGTCTGCCATGACATTTAGTCTTTATGATGCATTTTCTCGCACCAGGATAAGGCTTGTACCTTCCCAATTGAATTAATCCGCCTGAAGCCGTTGGTGCAGTGTAGGGTGTCGGGTGTAGTGAGCGCCGCCAAACATTCGGCTCTAATAGACAGCAGGTAGTACCGTCTACTGTCATACGGTAGCTCAAACACATCCATACCTGACGAAGGTCTGCTTTTTAAAATGTTGCATATTCCTTGCAGTCAACACCAGCATTTTCAGCTTCTGTTGATGTACTAGGCAAGATTACGCTCAGTAGTTTACCATTGCTTTCTGAGCGACCGGCTCACATACCTCCTAAGGTATCATCGCGGCGAGAACCGCTACCGATTCTCGCGCAGGTTTCGTTACTCACGAGAATATACGAGATTACGGAGAAAGGCGTTTACACCTAGGCCAGATAGACCGGCTGACTAAGACATTATAGTATTGACCGATGCAGGTCAGCATGGCCGAATGGATAAGAACGCGTGTTCTTAAACATCCGGTGTGCTGATGCCGAAGTTAGCGGTTCAACCCCTACACCGGACAGCTGAACTAAAATGTTGAACTGTCGTCCTTGACTTGGGGGACGTAAATTACAAGTAACTCTGAAGTCGGAGTGGGTTCACCTGATGGCGAGGGACACTATTAATAGGGAAAGCTAATAAACACGCAAAAATCAGTCCATCACTACTATAAATAGTGTTTATGGACTACCCTTAGCCGAAACAGTGCCGCGTTGCTGGGTTAAAAACTCCATCCATCCATCATGTGCCATGCCGGTAAGCGTGGGCGGTCATGTTCTGCCATCTCACTCGATCACCAGAGTCGTGGATAAGCTCCGTGTTTCTGTCTCGACCATGCCACAAGCCAAGCCATCCAGGTACTTGCTTCTAGGTCTTCCCCTTGGTCTGTTCCCTATATATATATATATATATATATATATATATATATATATATATATATATATATATATATATATATATATATATATATACACCGATGATAATGATGAATTACTATAAACATAGTTATATGCCACAGTTGAGTTGAGTTAAGAACCGACATCACTGCACTCAGGACATTCCCATACATGTTCAGTCCCCTCGTTCAACAGCCAGCGAAGAGTCATAGTACTAATCGTTCCCACCGCTATCTGATTAAAAGTTCTCCTGGTCTTCCCTCTCAGTTTTGAGATTCTTCCAGAACCCCTGCCGTTCCTCCGCAATCTCATTCTTTCCACATATGGGTTCTCAATCTGTTCCTCCGCATTCTCCACCTGGTCCCACAAGCGCACGACCACCTCCCCCTTGTCCATAGGCAAGATACCACCAAGAGGTGCATTCAATGCTAGCCTATCAGCCTCTTCATTCCCCCGCACCCCCGCATGGCCAGGGCAAAATATCCATACACATTTCTCACAATCTGTGACCTCTGAAGCGGCGAGAGCCATTCCACACGAAACATTCCTTTCTCCACCTTGTTAAGCATATTCTTTGAATCCGTAATGAACACGTGTGTTGCAGTAGTCTCCTCTAGCCACCAGAATGCCGCTGTTACCGCCTCCATCTCCATTCTCATGCTGGAGGTCGTAGTCTCATATGCCAGGCTCTCCTTTTTCAAGACTCGCCCATTAGCCTTTGCAATAAAGCCCCAGCCACCACGTCTGTTTCTCACCACTGACCCATCGATGTTGATGACTATGTCACCTTGATGTGTGTTGCTCTGGATCAGCTGTTGTTGCCACAGTTGAGATGATAGATAAGCTCCATTTACTTGAAGCTTACTATGCTACAACAGGTTTACAATATAAACTAACACAAAGTAATGCAGCTTTAGAGAACAGAATTAAGAAACATTCTGGACGTTGCGATGGCTAGCCTTCATCAGCAAATAAATACATACAAAAAACACAACATATAATCATGGAGAAGACCCTCCAGTCACAACATCAGGGCATAAATACGGGATGAGAAGAATGAAAAGATGAAAACAAAAAATGAGAACAATGAAGAGAACATGACAATTTGAAAAATAATCTTTTGCTATATATCTCAAAATTCCAGGCTGTGATACTAACATGAGTTTCACATTGATACTCTTTTATAGACAGCCGTGGGAGTGTGTGGGTCATGGGGACGGGGGGTAGGAGATGGTAACGGTTCAGTGAAAATCCCAGGTAAATGAGTGGGAGTGGTACATGAAAAAAGGAGCAGGAAAGTAAGGCGCGAAAATAGTAGCAATGGAGATATGATGGTAGTCCGAGAGTGAATACTAATGAATGCCCCGGTGGATAACCTATCTTTGATATCAGAGTTCACTTCCCTTATTTATTCGCTGGTTGCTGAGGATGGAGACGGAGCGCTTATGGGAATGTCCCGAATGCTGTGATGTCGGTTCCTAGATCAATCAATCAATCAATCAATCAATCAATCAATCACTTCCCTTAAACAATGCATGAGTGGGTGCCAATGAAAGGCTGGCCATAGTGGAAGAATATTAAAGTGCAATGATGTGTGCACCTAAGTATGATGGAGATAATAACGAAACTCAGTTAGTGTACTAAATATGGAGCCCACGGGCTTAAAGTCCTAGCGTGATTATCATTAACTAACTATAACCAGAAACAGGATCCAAGGAACTGACGACAGTGTTTCCATCTCCTTTTGATGAAAAAGCACCAAAATCGACCCAAAAAAGCACCAAATTTTTTTGGAAAGGACAAAAAAAAAAAAAAAAAAAAGCACCAACTGTTTTTATTACAAATGTAACAAGGTAGCACATTATAATTTATTATTATCACTTCATATTACAATGAAGGTTATTCCAGAACCGCGAAATCCCAATCAGAACTACTCTCAAGCCAAAAAAGCACTAAACTGCAATAAAAAAGTGTTTTGGGGAAAACACTAAAACAAGCACTGGCGGTATTCATTCAAAATGTTACAAAGTAGCACATTATAATTTATTAATATCACTGAATATTAGAATGAAGTTTATTTCAGATCTGCCAATTCCCAGTTAGACAACTCCTCTTCAGTTTCTGTAGCTATTTCCTGCTGTGTTTGCTCCTGCGATGACGATGATGATGATTGAAAGAAACGTGTATATGAGTAGTGTAGAGGGAGGAAAGCACGTCCTTTTTTGTGGATCTTATATAAATCAACCATTTATCGATCCTGATCCACAAAGGGCGATAACTCTTTTTTCCCCGAAAAGGTAGGCGTGGTCAAGTGACTCATCAGACGTGGCGTTGCGAAGTGACTCATCATAGGTGACGTGTTCTAGTGACTCATCATAGGTGGCGTGCGTGGTCAAGTAATTATAGGGTACGACATAAAAGATACGACATACAACAGCAATAAAGAAAACAAACGATTCAAGTAAGGTATATAATAATGTTAATAAAATATTTATATAGAAGGAAAAAAAAACATAGTAAGTGACCGCTTATAGTTAAGGGTGTGTGATGACGTGGTCAAGTAATGGTCAAGAGGTGGTCAAGTGGTGGTCATGTGGTGGAGTAACCACTTAAATTAAAGGGGAAAGTACGGGTAGTGATGTGGTGGTGGTTTAAGTGTGCGATGACATGGTCAAGCAATGGTCAAGTGGTCAAGTAGTGGTCAAGTGACGAAATTTTAGTGGAAAGTAGTTGTAATGATATGGTGATGATGGTGAGGTGGTAAATTAGTGGTCAAGCAGTGGTCAAGCAGTGGTCAAGTGAGGAAAATTTTAGTGGAAAGTAGTTGTAATGATATGGTGATGATTAAAGGGTGGTAAATTAGTGGTCAAGCAGTGGTCAAGCAGTGGTCAAGCAGTGGTGAAGTGAGGAAAATTTTAGTGGAAAGTAGTTGTAATGATATGGTGATGATTAAAGGGTGGTAAATTAGTGATCAAGCAGTGGTCAAGCAGTGGTCAAGTGGTGGTCAAGTGAGGAAAATTTTAGTGGAAAGTAGTTGTAATGATATGGTGATGATTAAAGGGTGGTAAATTAGTGGTCAAGTGGTGGTCAAGCAGTGGTCAAGCAGTGGTCAAGTGGTCGAATGACCACTTGAATTGTCGGGGAAAGTAGTTGTAATGATATGGTGATGATTAAAGGGTGGTAAATTAGTGGTCAAGAGGTGGTCAAGCGGTGGTCAAGGGGTGGTCAAGTGGTTAAATGACCCCTTAAATTGTTAGGGAGAGTACGTGTAGTGACGTGGTGATGATCAAGAGGTGGTCAAGTGGTGGTCAGGGTGTGGTCAAGTGGTGGTCAAGATGTGGTCAAGTGGTCGAGTGACCCCTTAAATTGTCAGGGAAAGTGAGTGTAGTAAGTTAGTGATGATCGTGAGGTGGTCAAGTAGTGGTCAAGGGGTGGTCAAGGGGTGGTCAAGTGGTTAAATGACCCCTTAAATTGTTGGGGAGAGTACTATAGTGACACGGTGATGATCGTGAGGTGGTCAAGTGGTGGTCAAGTGGTGGTCAAGCGGTGGTCAAGCGGTCAAATAACCCTAAAATTGTAGAGGAGAGTGTGTCTTGTGATGCAGTGTTGATCAAGAGATGGTCAAGTAGTGGTCAAGCAGTGGTCAAGTAGTGGTCAAGTCGTCGACTGAGCACTTAAATTGTCGGGGAAAGTACGTGTAGTGAAACGGTAATGGTAAAATAAGTAATGACATGGTCAAATAGTGGTCAAGTAGTGGTCAAGGAGTGGTCAAGGGGTGGTCAAGTGGTCAAGTTACCCCTTTAATTGATGGGGAGAGTACGTGTAGTGACACGATGATGATCAAGATGTGGTCAAGTAGTGGTCAAGTGGTGGTCAAGTGGTGGTCAAGTGACCACATAAATTGCAGAGGAGAGTAGGTGTAGTGACATGGTGACGATAAAGAGGTCGTCAAGTTGTTAGGTCTAGAGGTTGAGGTGTCTCAGTCATGAAGTATCAAACTGTCTGCTGTGGGAAGGATGGCGCTGATCATGCCGAGTAGGTTCTAATACGTTTATCGCCATTGTCTACAATGGGCGTGGTTGTATAGTAATAATAGTAAAGTTGTTTCGTAGTAATATTAGTCATCATCATCAAGGGCCATGTTAGGTGGTATTTGTAATGGTGGTGGTAGTAGTAGTAGTAGTAGTAGTAGTAGTAGTAGTAGTAGTAGTTGTAGTAGTAGTAGTAGTAGTAGTAGTAGTAGTAGTAGTAGTAGTAGTAGTAGTAGTAGTAGTAGTAGTAGTAGTAGTAGTAGTAGTAGTAGTAGTAGTAGTAGTAGTAGTAGTAGTAGTAGTATTGGTGGTGGTGGTGGTGGTAATAGTAGGAGTAGTAGAATAGCGAGGGTGCTTGTTGTTTCACTAAGTATTTGTATATCGTATGTAGTATAAAGCTAGTTTGTGTTGTATGCCATGTAAGGTGTTACTGAAATATCTGTATTTTATAGTTCTAAGAGGTGATGACGTCATAACCAACCACTCTATCATCTTATTGATAGTGTCTCCAGTGCCGCGAAAAAGGCTCATTGTGAGATATCGATCATTTCTCAAAACGACAGCATCCGGGGTGCATGCCCATTACGAGCAAACATCGATACGCCACTTAAAGGCAACGACAAGGCAAAATGGCGTCGAATACACCGTAAAGTACACTACTTATGAGGTCATCGGTTGTCCGTTCCATCACGGTCGACAAATAGGCGCTCACTAACTTCACAATATGCTCACTCAAATAAACATATACGATGATAAGGCACCGACCCAAAGGTGAAAAAATATCAGCCAAAGAGAGGAATATCTCGGCCAGAATTATAAAAAGTAGGAAAATATGTCAACCAAATGGGAAAAAGTTAGGCAAAATACAGAAATATCTCAACCAAACATATAAAAAATAGGAAAATTGATAACCAAACGGGAAATATATTGACCAACTAGGGAAATGTGTTACTCAAAGAGGAAAAATAATGACCAAGTAACGAAATACATCGCTCAAACTTATGAAAACTAGGAAACTTTGTTAGCCAAATGGAAGAAACCTTAGTCAAGTAGGAAAATCTGTTAGCCAAATGTGAAAAATGTCGGCCAAATGCAGAAATAGTTCGGCCACACGTATGCAAACAAGGAAAGGTTGTTAGCCAAGTAAGAAAATTTGATAGCCAAATGTGAAAAAATATCACCCAAAGAGAGGAACATCTCATCCAAACTTATAAAAAGTAGGAAAATTCTCAACCAAATGAGAAAAAGTTACGTCAAATACAGAAATATCTCAACCAAACATATAAAAAATAGGAAAATTGATAACTAAATGGGAAATATATTGACCAACTAGGGAAATGTGTTACTCAAAGAGGAAAAAATAATGACCAAGTAACGAAATACATCGCTCAAACTTATGAAAACTAGGAAACTTTGTTAGCCAAAGGGAAAAAACCTTGTTCAAGTAGGAAAATCTGTTAGCCAAATGTAAAAAATGTCGGCCAAATACAGAAATACCTCGTCCGCACGTATGCAAACTAGGAAAAGTTGTTAGCCAGATAGAAAAAATATTGCCCAACTAAGAAAATTTGATAGCCAAACGTGAAAAATATCACCCAAAGAGAGGAATATCTCGGCCAGACTTATAAAAAGTAGGAGAACTATTCGCCAAATGGGAAAAAGTTAGGCAAAATACAGAAATATCTCAACCAAACATATAAAAAATAGGAAAATTGATAACCAAACGGGAAATATATTGACCAACTAGGGAAATGTGTTACTCAAAGAGAAAAAAAAAATGACCAAGTAACGAAATACATCGCTCAAACTTATGAAAACTAGGAAACTTTGTTAGCCAAATGGAAGAAACCTTGGTCAAGTAGGAAAATCTGTTAGCCAAATGTAAAAAATGTCGGCCAAATGCAGAAATAGTTCGGCCACACGTATGCAAACAAGGAAAGGTTGTTAGCCAGATAGGAAAAATATTAACCAAGTAAGAAAATTTGATAGCCAAATGTGAAAAAATATCACCCAAAGAGAGGAATATCTCATCCAAACTTATAAAAAGTAGGAAAATTCTCAACCAAATGAGAAAAAGTTATACCAAATACAGAAATATCTCAACCAAACATATAAAAAATAGGAAAATTGATAACTAAATGGGAAATATATTGACCAACTAGGGAAATGTGTTACTCAAAGAGGAAAAAATAATGACCAAGTAACGAAAAACATCGCTCAAACTTATGAAAACTAGGAAACTTTGTTAGCCAAATGGAAGAAACCTTGGTCAAGTAGGAAAATCTGTTAGCCAAATGTAAAAAATGTCGGCCAAATGCAGAAATATTTTGGTCACATGTATGAAAACTAGGACAAGTTGTTAGCCAGATAGGAAAAGTATTGGCCAAATAAGAAAATTTGATAGCCAAATGTGAAAAAATAGCACCCAAAGAGAGGAATATCTCATCCAAACTTATAAAAAGAACGAAAATTCTCAACCAAATGAGAAAAAGTTATGCCAAATACAGAAATAACTCAACCAAACATATAAAAAATACGAAAATTGATAACCAAACGGGAAATATATTGACCAACTAGGGAAATGTGTTACTAAAAGAGGAAAAATAATGACCAAGTAACGAAATACATCACTCAAACTTATGAAAACTAGGAAACTTTGTTATCCAAATGGAAGAAACCTTGGTCAAGTAGGAAACTCTGTTACCCAAAGGTGAAAAATGTCCACCAAATACAGAAATAACTTGGCCACACTTATGAAAACTACGAAAATTTGTTATCCAAATATGAAAAATATTGCCCAAGTAGGAAAATTTGAAAGCCAAATGTGAAAAATATCACCCAAAGAGATAAATATCTCGTCCAGACTTATAAAAAGTTGGAAAATTTGTCAACCAAATGGGGTAAAGTTACACCAAATACAGAAACATCTTAACCACATTTATAAAAAACGAGGGGAAAATGTCGACCAAATACAGAAATAACTCAACCCAATTTATAAATATGGCAACCAAACTTATGAAACGTAGGAAAATGTGTTAACCAAAAGGGGAAAATATGGTACACGTAACGAAATATCTCATCCAAACTTATAAAAAGTAGGAAAATATAGCAACCAAACGCGAACAATGTCGGCCAAATACAGAAATTTCTCAACCAAACTCATGAAAAGTAAGAACAACTTGTTACCCAAATAGAAAAAATATTGGTCAAGTAAAGAAATAGCGTGGTCAAACCTATAAAAACGTACCAACATTTGTTAACACAACTTGGCCACTTGTTCTTGCAAACTTGCTCCCTGGCTCAAACAATTTGTCCACTTGCTATTACAATCGGTCGACCTATCCTATCAACTCACACACTTACCATATCAACTGTCCCTTTTCCCCAACAACGTGTCCACCGACTCTCTCATATTATCGACTCACCCTATCAACTTACCCACAGCGGCTCACAAAATTTCCACTTGTTATTACAACTTGTCGACAGCCTCGCCCAAATTAGCACTTACTCTTACAAACTGTCCCAACTGAGCGCACAAAGGTGTCCACTTGTGATTTCACGGCCACCTCACCACATAGATAAGTAGCCCTCATAAAATACAAATGTATCCCGCAACTCATATAGAAGTGTCCCCCATATTGTCATTTAAAAAAAAAATATTTGTGTGTAGGTAAGTTCATGTCTTTGGCAGTTAATATTTTGTAAATTCATTTCTTCAGCATAAGATTTGTGTAAGTTCACGCCCTCATCATAAATTTTTGTTGTGTAAGTTCATGTCTTCGACAGTTCATGTTTTGCTAAGGCCTAGTTTTAGTTTGGTAATTTGGGAATAATGTGAGGATCTGTGAATGGAATAATGTGAGGATGTGTGAATGGAATAATGTGAGGATCTGTGAATGGAATAATGTGTGGATGTGATAATGGAATAATGTGTGGATGTGAGAATGGAATAATGTGAGGATGTGTGAATGGAATAACGTGAGGATGTGAGAATGGAATAATGTGTGGATGTGAGAATGGAATAATGTGAGGATGTGAGAATGGAATAATGTGAGGATGTGTGAATGGAATAATGTGAGGATGTGTGAATGGAATAATGTGAGGATGTGAGAATGGAATAATGTGTGGATGTGAGAATGGAATAATGTGAGGATGTGTGAACGGAATAACGTGAGGATGTGTTAATGGAATAATGTGAGGATGTGTGAATGGAATAATGTGAGGATGTGTGAATGGAATAATGTGTGGATGTGAGAATGGAATAATGTGAGGATGTGTGAATGGAATAATGTGAGGATGAGTGAATGGAATAATGTGAGGATGTGAGAGTGTGAGGATGTGAGAGTGTGAGAGTGTGAGGTTGTGAGGATGTGAGGGTGTGAGGATGTGAGAGTGTGAGGATGTGAGGTTATGAGGATGTGAGAGTGTGAGTATGTGAAGATTTGAGGATGTGAGAGTGTTAGGATGTGAGGTTATGAGGATGTCAGAGTGTGAGATTGTGAGAATGTGAGGATTTGAGGATGTGAGCATTTGAGCATTTGAGAATGTGAGGATGTGGGGATGTGAGGAATTTGAGGATGTCAAAATGGGATAAAATGAGAATGTATGTGAGGATGTAAAAGTAGGATAATGTGATGATGTGAGAATGGAATAATGTGTGGATGTGAGAATGGAATAATGTGTGGATGTAAGAATGGATGTGTGAATGGAATAATGTGAGGATGTGTGAATGGAATAATGTGAGGATGTGTGAATGGAATAACGTGAGGATGTGTGAATGGAATAATGTGTGGATGTGAGAATGGATGCGTGAATGGAATAATGTGAGGATGTGTGACTGGAATAATGTGTGGATGTGAGAATGGATGTGTGAATGGAATAATGTGTGGATGTGAGAATGGATGTGTGAATGGAATAATGTGTGGATGTGTGAATGGAATAACGTGAGGATGTGTGAATGGAATAATGTGTGGATGTGAGAATAGATGTGTGAATGGAATAATGTGAGGATGTGTGAATGGAATAATGTGAGGATGTGTGAATGGAATAACGTGAGGATGTGAGAATGGAATAATGTGTGGATGTGAGAATGGAATAATGTGAGGATGTGAGAATGGAATAATGTGTGGATGTGAGAATGGATGTGTGAATGGAATAATGTGAGGATGTGTGAATGGAATAATGTGAGGATGTGTGAATGGAATAATGTGAGGATGTGTGAATGGAATAATGTGAGGATTTGAATGGAATAATGTGAGGATGTGTGAATGGAATAATGTGAGGATGAGTGAATGGAATAATGTGAGGATGTGAGAGTGTGAGGATGTGAGAGTGTGAGAGTGTGAGGTTGTGAGGATGTGAGGGTGTGAGGATGTGAGAGTGTGAGGATGTGAGGTTATGAGGATGTGAGAGTGTGAGTATGTGAAGATTTGAGGATGTGAGAGTGTTAGGATGTGAGGTTATGAGGATGTCAGAGTGTGAGATTGTGAGAATGTGAGGATTTGAGGATGTGAGCATTTGAGCATTTGAGAATGTGAGGATGTGGGGATGTGAGGAATTTGAGGATGTCAAAATGGGATAAAATGAGAATGTATGTGAGGATGTAAAAGTAGGATAATGTGATGAT